>JAMKCH010014924.1:0-24866 GCA_023653785.1 Ophioderma brevispina | reverse complement strand
ATGCTGGATATATCCACTGACTGTAATTTACTAGAAATTTATTCTTTTTAGAGTAAGGGAAAAACATTCGGTGACCAAGTATTAAACGAAAGACGAGTGGAATTGGTAAACACAGAGCTTACACCCTGTTGTGACGTTCATCATGTAACTAGTCTCATATTACACTTGTCGTCGTTGTTTTAATCATGCCGCTGGCGGACGTTAGGGTGGCCTCCACTCAATTCCTGCCCTGTTCGCTCACTCGTAGCTAACTAATGCCTACAGTTTGATACTATAGCTTTCTGGCTGGGTTTCAAGAAATTCTGAAGATGATGAAGAAATTATTGCAAATACTGTTTACACAAGAAGCGCATAGCAATCTAGAATATATTCTTGATCTGTTTCACATACTCTACGTTAGAAATTGAACCCGCTAGACTTAAGCGCAGCTCTCGATAATGTACCAGGGGCTTTGTTTTGTGCGGACGATAGTACGTTTATTTGCTATGAGAGGTTCCAGGCGGCACGGAAAAACGAATTTATAGCGAAAAAGGTGTCTTGGGAGGTCTTCTGAGTCCGCTGTTGGCTCACATCAAATGTGGAATTTAGGACCCTGTAGAAATCAGGTTTAAGGTTAGTCATCATATAACATTGCAAGCATTTGTTGAATTTCCCTTTCCTCCCTACTTAAGTTAAATGACAATAACCAATAAGGATTAACTAGAATTTTCGGTTCTCGGCTTTCGCGCTCATTATACATATTATTTCTAAGAATATAAGCGGTGGGCCGGCCCAGCCCTTTCTTACAACTTGACTCACATGACCTTTTGACCTTGGCACATGACATGGGACCTCATCAACAAATGCCCCTTTAAACAATCTGCCACATACCCTGCGATCGCAACCCATATATCCTGTTTCCATACTAGGCAAGACTGTGCCATCCTGAAATGACCACTGTTGAGAACAACATACTGCCCTCTGTTGACAAAAATTTCTAATTGATATGAGAAATAAATTACATTTATTCCCAAATCATACAGGTGATAATTTTTTTAATTTGTTATTTCTTGGTATAATTATCGGTCCCGCGTAGCAACAGTCATTACTTTTTACTTGGGCCCATTTTGGGGCCCGTTTTTTTGTTCGCGTATCTCCGTACTGTCGTTAATTTCGGCAGGTTAAATGGTACTGGCAAATTACTGTCCGGTATGGGTTTTGAACCCCTAGAAATTGTCGTTTAATTCTTCAGCTTAAGTTTTTTAAGGTAAAAAACTGTGTTTTTTGTAAAATTTCAGTTGTTTTATTTAAATGAAAGTTTGGTTTTGTTACTGGATTTTGAAGTACGTACGAGATCGCTTCCTGCGTTAATAAGATGTATCTGAAAATGCGCTTTCTAGAGATCGGATTTGTTAAAATCTCGTCTATGGTAGTTAACATAATATTGCCTGCCAAAAACGGAATCAGTGACGGTGATTTCCCTCAGGCAGCAGGCGATTTTAACGTAGGGTAGTTGGGTAAGTACACGCGTGGTAATAACGTTTAGTTCGGGTTATTCTAACTGGACCCTACTCCATATGACGTGTGGAAGCTAAAATAGGCGGGGGGTTACACGGACGGAGCTTTTTGAAGAATTAACCAATCATACTGAATATTTTTTGTTGCAGCGCCTGACTAGCGAAACGTTACACAGCTTAATTAGCGCCTGAAATATTTAACTTACCTCAATGGCTCTGTCCCTCTGTTCTTGATTCCATTACAATAGGACTGTTTTGGTATGGGTTGAATTTCACTTTTTCACTTGGGCTGATTTTTTTTGGGGGGTTTATTTCTTTGTTTAATTTTTTTTTAGAAATGGTATTGTTTGGGTGCCACGGTAACAGAGATTTTTTGTCGCATATGACCATCCAAAAGTCATACATTAGGCCTAAAGCATAAAACAAAAGAATTAACACAATGAAATGAATAAAAGAACAAATGGAATGACATAAAGAAAAGATCTACAAATTAAAAAAGAAAACGAAAAATATAATACACGATGAGAAAATAATACCTAATTTAAAAATTAAAACCAAATCAAAATCCGTGTACACTAGTCTTAGAATATCATTAAAATAAATCGTTATAAATAAAAAATAATAACATAATTCAGATATTTAAATAGCGCATTCCCAAAAAGGAATATAAATATAAAATTAATAAATTGGAACCAAAATAAATTTTAAAAAATCAGTTTCAAAATAAAAATAAAGAAAAAGTACAATATAAAAAATAAAATCCAAAATGGTAAGAAAAATAAAATAACGGGAGGATAATAAAACCATTTTACAAAATTACTAAATCAAAGCGTATCCAAAAATATTAATACTTATCAAATCGTTAAAATGAAATAACTTACTATTAACACTAAACAAAATAAGATGACTAAAAAGAAAAATAACAAATAAACACAATTACAAAATTAAAACCAAAATTTGATAAATCCAAAATTAAAAAGTAAATCGTTACAATAAAATTTGACATAAACAAATTAAAGATGAGTAATCGTAAATAAAAACTAAATAAATCAAAATGAACACATATACAATTACAGAATTAAAACAAATAACAACTATACTAAAAATAATACACTTATAATTTTAAATTTAAAATCCAAATAAACAAAGAATATAATATAACTAAACAAAGGAAAGGATTGTTCGCTATAAATATCATTATTGTAAACCCATGTCGTCATATTCCAAGCAATTGTCAAGAAAACGTACAGCTTCAATTCGGGACTCCATTCATCAACCTACAAACCCCTTCATGTGTGTATTTCAACCAACTAGGGCCCACCACGAACGCTACAACAGCTCCACTGTAGAATTCTCTTATCCAGCACAAAATTGTTTTCCAAGTGTCATCTGCATCTGGGAACACCCTACCAGCTTTACTGGGTTCAGCTCAGTCACTGGAGATTTTCCGGAGTCCGCCTAACCACTCACACTCCGCTAGCTAGTCACAACGTACTCATCCATTCACCTTCCCTTACATACCTTGCATGTGTGTAAATTATCATACCAAACTAATGGGTCACCACAACAGCTACAACAGCAACACCCACTGTAGAATTCTCTTACCAGCACATTTTTTCCAAGTGCCATCTGATCTGGAACACCCTACCAGCTTTACTGGGTTCAACTCATTCATTGGAGATTTTCCGGAGTCGCCTGAAGCCATCACCCTCCGTTAGCTAGCCACACGGACTTTCTTTTTACTTGCACAAAACCCAGCACCAGTCATTTTTTTCCTGCACACTTAGTTGACCTTGTTCTCCTTTGACCTGTACCCAGCACCTTTTTCAACCGAGTACAACCATACTCTATCCTACTGAGTGATTAATGATTGGAAGATAGATAGAAGATAGCGTCCACCTTATTCCAGTTAACAGTCACCTAAAAACTGCAAGTCGCCTGAACATGCACCACGGAATACAATTTCTCTTTGACATCAATTCACCACTCTAAACAACTTGCAGGAAAACGTCCTGCTCAATTCAACATACAATTCCAGCCAACCTCATTTATCAACAATTGCTCAGAGTGACCCGATCAGTGCTGAACAGAAGCAGCACAACCACCACGCCACATGAACCCCTGGCAAACGCAAACAATTTACCAGCATCCCCCCACCAGTCCCCAACTAGCCAGCAAACCTGAAACCTATAAAGCCGAGAACCGCGAATTCCTATGTTTGAATATTTCACTATTTTTCAATGCTTGTATTGTTATTTTGAAATCACAATCATACTCCCTGCGTAGGTCCCTGAAAAATGTGAAGTGTCCGTCCTTATTTTTTTCTTAATTTCTAAAAAAAAAAAACAGTAAAAAGTAAAATTTTTTCTTTTATTTTGTAACCCACGAGTTTTCCTAACAAATAATGTTCCCATAAAATCAACATCCCCCAGGCTATATTGTATGAGTGTAAGTGCAATAGCTGCCATGTGTTGTAATTGCAATAGCTCCATGGGTGATACATCTCGTGTGCGCAGTTTAGAATGACACTTTAATTTATCTTCAATTTTACATAATAGCTCATGATCACCTGAAGAACCATTCAGAGCTATTCGCAACGAAGTGGTCGTGTAATCCGGTCGTTACTATATCAACTGGAACACGCTTTTGAGTCCTGCACCACGATCTAAATGATCACTACAATACAACATCTAACGGCGTGCATAACATTCCAAAAGGTCGTGATCCAGTAACCAGGAGTTATGTAACCCCGTCGATGGCGAATTGACCGACTTGGGCATTTGGCATAATAGTATGTTTGGTGGGAAATTCTGACAAATTGTCAGATATTGCACTACACTTCTTGCATTCACATGACAAACATATCCCCATCATTTCCTTGACTAATCTTGCCTTTGCTTATTTAGATCACCAAGTATTTATAAGGCAAATCTTCAATGAGGAAAGGGGACAAGAATAGGAAAGGACAGTGAAACCCATTCACATTTTGAAACTATAATTTCGATATATTGGTCACCGTTCTGCCAAATGTTAACTTTAAGTAGGGCCTATACCCTCAGTTGAAAATCCTGAGTATTCTAAGCACAATTAACTACTGATCCACTTCCACCTATCATATCGTCCAGACAAATTACCAAGATCGATCTCTTCCCATGTTCTGAAGTTATTTATGTCACAATTGCTGAAACCGTGAATCTCCCTAGTATCACCCCACTGACCAAGGATGGCTGTTTGCTTACCAGACATTTCCCAATTTAAAAATGCAAACCAAGTCAAAAAACAATAGCTGAAGTGATTTTTCCTTTCCCCCCCTTTTGTGCAAGTTGGTGATATAAATTTTAATATATACACACCAATCAATTTGTTTATCTGCTCTTTCCCTGTTGACACACAACAAATGAATCATAAATAACACATTTTTTAGCTCTAACTCTTTTTGTTTCCGGCACGAGTTTGATCTTGCTCAGAATACATCCATGGGGCCATTGGGTGTACACTTAATATTTTAATTGGTCCAGTACATCAACCCAGACGGCTTTGCCTGATCCTGTGCACAAGATCCTTCAGATGTGGTAGTTCTGTACATGATCATAGTTTTTCCAAAATAAACCACTTGCATCCACCTGTTTTTGCGATCATCTGTCTTTTTAAAGCCTACTTGTTGAAAACTTTTTTTGTGTGTGATTATCCCGCTTGTGGGCACGTATCCGCTAACCAATCGAACTTTGATCGACCCAGCCCCAGCTAACACCCCCTACCAGTTCACACGCCATAATACGACCCCGCGACCCTCCAAGAAAAGGGCAGACGGATACACAGACAGACATACAACAGACAGAACGCGGCCTAGATACGGTTCACAGAAAAAATACATTGGAACCAAGGTGGACTTAAAGGTATATTCTCTGAAACGAATTGTCCTGCCCTACAAAAACCGTTTATCCCCTAACCGTAACTCCTTGCGAGCAATTCAAGACCAACCATAAAGTTTCCACCTACACAAATGAGAAGAAATCACTTAGGTGTACATAAAATGTGAATTAGTAAGGTCAGACTCACTGGAAAATCAAATAAAAAAAACAAGTTGCAACAAGCTGAGGCCAAATATTATTTGATTTAATGCAGTTCAAAGATTACAATCACAGAAAGTACGTTCGACCCAAGCGTCAAGGCCCTACTCAAAATCCACAAGTAGGAAACCTGCATTGTTGTATCATAATACGTGCTATACTGTTGTCGCCATTGAACAGCCCTATTTACTTTTTCTAGGCACAAGCAGGGAAAGCAATTATTAGTCATCTTATTTCAAACATATTTCATTTTTTATGGACTTATTCAGATTGGGGGATATAAACAAATACAGACAATTCCTCCTCGTCGGATCATCAGTTTGCAGGGGATTTTACGTAATGAAGCATTTCACCTGACTACAGATTATTTAACCCTAAAAATCCTAAGCAAAGCTATAACCCCCCCCCCATAACCTTATTATGAGCATTCTACTAACCATTACCTAATCCACTCTGATCCTCATCGGAATATAGCAAAGTACGTAAGAAAGAATGTGTTCGCAAAAGTGAGCCATATTATTGCAAAATCCACGCAACTGAGACATGGCCACAAAAAAACAAGTTTTGTCTCATAGATAGAAAGCAGAAGTAGTTTGAATCAATCACTAATACATGCTGCAAGTGCATCTATACTGCGTTGATTATGAGCATATCTCAAGATTGCCAAACTAATTATTATTTTCAAAATATTGTCATCTTCAGGAGGTTTTTTAGCAATGGAAACATACATTTTTGTTTGTAAAACATATTGTGAACTTAGAAAGCAACACCATTTTTTTTCTGTGACCCTACCTTTCGTAGCATTTTCCGGCCAATTTTGCAATTATTTTGCAAATAATAAAAAATAAAAAAAGTCACCTCATCAAACCAGGGGAAAAAGGAAGACCAACTCGGGAGTGACTTAATGGGCCTTAAGGTTACTACACATACTCGCAGAACTTTATTGGATGATGCTGGAAGCTCAATCATTACATACGGAAGTGGAGAATTTCAACTTGAAAAATATCCTTTCAATTCTGTCCCATTTGCTTCATTTTACTCTGAGGGGAAATTCTTCAAATTACTTTTAGGAAATGTTACGACTCATGTATGTATGCATACACATGGTGTGTTATATCAAGGAAACTGGATCAGTATACCAACACCCAACTCTAGCTCTAACCCCAAGTTTAAACCTAATCCCAATACCGGTTCCTGACCCGTAGCCCCCAGTTTTTAAACCCTAATCCGAATAATTCCCAAATCCCTATACAAAGCATACTTCCCCTATACAAAGCACTACTGCCCCTATACAAAGCCTACTGCACCTATATAAAGCACAACTGCCCAATACAAAAGAACAACTACTCTGTACAAAGTACAACTGCCCCTACTTAACGCACAAACTGACCCTATAACAAAGCACAAAACTGCCCTCTTATATAAAAGCATAACTGGCCCATAAAAAGCAAGACTACCTATACAAAGCACAACTGCCCCTATACAAAGACAAACTGCCCCTATTACAAAGCACTTCTGCCCCTATATAAAGCACAAAGCCCTATCCATATACACAAAGCACAGCTGCCCCCTATACAAAGCACAACGCCCAATACAAAAAAAAGCACATACCAACTACCCCAATTACAAAGCATAACGGCCCCTATTTATTTAAAGCACAACTACCTATACAAAGCACAAATGCCCCTTACAAAAGCACAACTGCCTCTATATAAAGCACAACTGACCCTACACAAAGCACAAATGCCCCCTACTGATACAAAAAAACAACTGCCCCTATATAAAGCACAACTGACCATATACAAAGCACAAATGCCATATACAAAACAAAACTGCCCCTATACAAAGCACAACTGGACACATTATAAAGCAAATGTCGAACAAAACACAACTGTGCCATTAAACGCGCATCAATATTATGACAATCATGCACAGAAGAGAAATGGACATAATTAACCTCTGAGAACCCACCTGCGCAATGGCCTGCATAGAAGATAGGTGATATTTAGACCAATCAGCACTACGTAAGACTGGTGTTAGGGCTGAACCGGGAAGAGTCTTGAAAAATTTTATAAAACACACTATTTCCATGGTTACTCAAAGGACTATAACATGAATCAACAATCACAAACACTGTAAGAAAAGCTGTAGTACCCAGAGGGTTAACTGCAAGCCCGAACAGGTGCGTGATGTTAGGAACACAAGGAGGAAGGGAAATCAGAACCAGCCTTTTGTCACCTGTGCATTCCTGACCTCAAGCAATATTCCCATTCAATGTCTATTTAAATACTTGGGCGCCCCAACTTTTCACTTTTTGAACCAGAAGTAACTTTTTACCACTTTTTTTTTTCATTCCAGAAATGAACTTGCCCAATGTTGACAGATATGTTTTGTTGATTTTAAATCTACATTATGCCACTGTCAAACAAATTGTCATTTTATACAGAAATATGTCAGCAGGGAGGCCCCGCCAAGGTACTGTCAACTTTAATACTAATTTTGGTCTCCAAATGATCAAATTTTGATTCACTTGATCCAGATTGTGTCAACAATTGAAAAAATTATTTAGAGTGTGGCATTGCCTACTCGTACACTTTCTGTGGCAAATGCCTTATGGGAAATATAGCAGATAAAACTTATCCGGTTGATACTGATAATAGCCGATAGTGCGAACTTTCTATTGACTAGAGTTTTCCGAAAATCACAAAAGTCACGGACTGTGATTTTACCAGCAACAGTCATCTGCACAAGTCAACCGCGTTTGGATTGTGGGTCGTGATCTTGCCGAACTGCCTACAAAATTTGCTGAATATCTGTCTCTCCCCATACAGAAATTAACGCTTTAGTTGCTTCTGTTGTCCAAACAAATGCCAGAAGGGAGGTGCATTTTCAGGTATTGGTAAAAACATGAAAAAAAAACCCCTTGAATTCGTAAACGGTGGCCACAAATTCATCCCCGATCATGAGATCAGCGCGATTACAAAATCATTGCTACGTCAACATCGCTGCGCTGCTGGACGGGGTCCATTTCTGCGATCAGATGCTCAAATTTTCCGGTCCTTTCGCCGGTATGTGCACTCTATCGAACTCTGTGTGTCTATGGGGGGGAGAGTGACATAACGGATAATTTCTCTCGCAGTAGCCTTCAAAAACAAGGATAAATACCCGTGGAAACTTTCGTCGGTATTTGCAAGAAAATGCGGAATGACTCCTGTTTCTATTGAGGCAATTTAATCACTTTTCTGGTATAAACCGTAAAAATGGTCCCAATAGAACACGCTGTATGCATCACTACTCCTTTAATGCAATTTGCACAGTATACAATACTAACATTTTGTTTGTACGTATATAGTGCAAACAACCTACGAAACCAAACTTTTATCAACAAAACCACACAACACCGATAACTTTGTAGCTGCTTGACGTTTACATGATTGGGTTTTTCCCTACTTCTCCGACCACGAGCTATATGAATTTATGCATGCTGGTTTACCTTTCGCACATTTTAAATGTTCAAAGAAGGTTGTTCAGAACTTTTTTCACAGTGCTACCCAAGGTCCCATCACTCCACTCATTTCTGGTTTGAACAAAAGTATTTCTAATTGGGCTTCAGCAAAAGCTTAAAGGATTGGTGCACAACACCATATAATACTTTACTTACAATTATGGCCAGGCCTGGTGCCATGGATTGCAAGTCTGAACCAAGAATTTTCACCACAAAGATTTTATTATTTTTTTTGGGATACCCGAGTTAAGACCTTATCAGTGTTTATCCGAAGAGTAAAAATACCCTAAATTTGCAGGATTTGAAAAGTCTTTAAAAAAGACGTAAAAAGACTTAAACTTCACTTAAAAAGTGAAGTTTAAGTCTGTTGAATTCATACTTACTTTTTCCAAATGGGAAAAAATGAAGAAATGTAAGAAACTGCAGTGTGCAAAGATACAAATCTCCACCTTCAGTTACGTATTGTAGTAATTGTCCGTAAGGAGAGTAATGATTATAAAGCATGCGATTTTGTCCTTATTAGGTTTCTTCTGGTTCTATCATTTGTAGGTATGGTAGGATACCTCTACTTGTACAAACATGCAAAATCTGTTTTTTTTTCGATTTGCTGATTTAGTCAAATCCCTGATATGCCCTTAATATATAGTTTTGCATCTTGATATATGGCTGTCACCCAAAACCCCATCTGTAGAGTTTTTTGCCAATATTCATCCATTTTTGATGTGAGAGCTAAAATTTGATTTTGCAGCCCCATAGAGTACTGGAACCTAACATATCGAAACACCATGAGGAAAAAAGTGTACAAGGCGACAGGCACATAAGGCACCACCCAGGGAACAAAGCGGTACCAACCCGAAGCCAGCAAGCAACTATAACAATGGAGCGGAAGGAAGAAAGAGTGGAGAAGACATATTTTTGTCGACACGGCTACTTATTAGATAGTGAAGATAAGGAACGACTGATAAGATACTTGTTCGGAAAAAGGGGACCCTGAAGTAGCAAGAAGCGAGGGAGGGCTCCAATCCGCTTATAGTGATCGGAAGAGACTGAGCGGAAGACGAGGGACACAATAAATGGCTTCAGTAACCAGTAAGGCATGTGAGATAACCCGAAGACCAGAAGGAGCATGAACGTTCATGACCGCGTGGACCTGAACCTTTTAAAACGCATACTCATAGTCTAATTGACAGTCCAGGGGGGGCAAAAACGGCGAATGCAACAAGTCCAGAGCGTGAACGTGAGAGAACTGTCGTACACCCGCCTGCGAGGCGAACCGCAGTCTAGGAGTGGAAAAAGGCAGTTTAACACGCGCAATGACGGGATGACTGTAGAGACTTTTTTGTTGTTTTCCAACCCCTTCTCCTTTTTCTCGACCCCATGGGCACATTTTTTTTTTTGTTTCGTTCTAACTTCCAAACCAAACATCCTTTGGCTCAAGGATTTCACAGGGTCAACATGAGAAATAGTGATTTCTTCTTATACCGAAATGTGAACCACTTCCGGTAAATCTGGAGCTTCTGTGGACGAGGCTATTAGGATCCGGGGGCCATGACCTTTAATGTTCAAGATTGGTTCAGCATTCAATTTGTTTTTCACGTTGGTACCCAAGCCCACAACACTCCCTCAACTTCTTTGTGTTGTACCATAGGGTGTATTGATTCAATCCCACAATGCACAAGTGTTGGGAAATGTCACCTCAATAGGGTCATGTGATTCCACCAAAATCCTATTCTAACACATAAAAACCCTGGTTTGTACACTCATTTTAGCCTCAAAAGTATTATTACCTCTGGGATTTTAGCATGATCATGACTGCTTTGTGGCCTCTACTTCTTGTACACTTTTTATCCTGCCAATACCAACTGATTTTGTACAGTACAGCATAGGCACATTGCAATGCATTATGGAATTGGGTTCAAAACACCCTCGGTGTTGTACATACTTGTTAGCATTTTCTAATTTGGGCTTCAGCAACAGCTATAGGATTGGTATCAAACCATGTAAACTTACTAATATGCCTGTCCATGGATTGCAAGTCAGACAAAGAGTTTCCTTAAAGGGGGATGGCCCCTATTTTTAGGATATGAAGTTTTCCTCTGATAGCTTTGTCTTCCACTCCAAAACCCTTCTGGTTAAAAAAAAAAAAGAATATTCATCCCGTTTTGACGCGAGCGCTAAAACATGATTTGTAAGCCCATAGAGTACTTCTGTAAAATTAATATTGGTCGATCCAAATGGGGCCATTTTCACTCATACTTCCAAACCAAACATCCCTTTGCTCTAATATTTCACCGGTTAATAGAAAATAGTATCTTTCTTCTGGGATAACCAAAATGTTGACCACTTCCGGTAAAAATCTAGGGCTTCTGGGGACGAGGCTATTAGCGATCGGGCATGGCTTTAAGATTTTTGAATTCGTACAAGTATTGCGCTCTTCTAAAGTTCGCTTATTATGTGTGATTAAAAAAGGAGCAGAGTGAGTTAATTACTGTTAAGTACAATGAAACTCAGTTTTCATTTCTAGTTGTGTACCATTTTAGCCTTCATTATTGAAAATTATTTCTCATTTTTGGACTTACAGACCATATCTAAGGTAATTTTAAGTGTCGCTAAGTACAATGAGATACAGATGAAAGAGAACCTTAGTAATAGTATAGTGTCGGGGTCAATAAGGTTTCGCAATGATCAAAATCTGCTGGTTTTTGCCTCAGTTCTCCCTTCTCGAGCCTCTTTGAAATTTAGAATTATTATCTTGTCCACGCAGATAGCTTTGATATGACTCGGGCCTTATGCCGTACTTTCCCAAACTTCATAAAATACGGAGAAACACTCCAGTAAATTGACTTCACACAGACGTGATGTATATTATTACAATATAAATATAATAATAATAATAATAATAACAACAAACATGTTAATAGCGCCAAAATACCAAGTTTCTAAGCGCTGAAGATCACATAACCAACAAGCCTTACATACCACTGAACATAAAACAAACAAGAGCAATGGAAATCGTCCACTTGAACAAGCGGTCTTGAGCATTGATTTGAATTGACCAATTGAAGCAGCAGAACGGATGGTGTAAGGATATGTTCTCAAGTTTGGGTGCAGCCACTGCAACAGCCCGTTCCTCCATAAGAGTAGTCTGACAAGTAATCCGGTTTTAAAGTAAGGCGTTGTGCTGGCGAAGCGAGCGTTCGTGGATAATGATATGATTTTGCTGAGTAGGCAGGTCATACCTGAATGTCTTGGTAATGAGCAGCATGATTTTGTAATGAAATTCTGTCCTCAATAGTTACCATGGAGATCATGAAGGATGGAGAGATATGTTCATGTACGCTTTGTACCAGTGATAATAGGAGCTCCAGAATTTTGAATTCTCTGACGTGAAGACAGGAGATTTTTTGGTAAACCCTACAAAAGAGAGTATTGCCGTCAAGATGAGATGAAAACAAAAGCTGAATGACGGCGCTCAGGTGGAATTGCTATCCAAGTATTTGCGAATGCGGCCGATCTTATAATACCAACAGAAGCTTTCCGACATATATTGCGAAATGGTCTTTATCTGCAAGGGTCATCAAGCACGCCTAGGTCCTTGGCTGAATTTGAAGCATATGTCGGAGCCTCCAATGCAAATGGTTGGTAACAGTGGAGCAATTTCTGATTTTTGAATGAAAATTCATGATTTCATTTTTTGAGTCATTTAACATTAGTTTTTTTAATGCCATTAGCGACATCTACAATCAGGATGCTAGCATGTTGACAGCTTGAAATGGTGAGTTGATATCAAAGTCCGAAAAGTTGAGTGTCATCAGCATAAAGGACATGATGGATTCATGGTGAGCATTATGACACCGCTTCAGTTTAATACAACTCTATAGTGGTGAACGTCAAACGTATATCATCGGAATCACTGACCGAGGGTATAGCATGTTTCTTTCTTCTGGCTCGAACCAATCTGAAGACTTAACTCAAGAAAGCCTAAGTAAGTTTATCCAAAGGTGTAATTTTTTCCCGCCTTCCAAACAGCCAACCATTCGCGCCCCCAAAGCTTGGCTTGGTATCAAAATTAATAGATAATTAGATTAACAGGAAATGATCCAGAAACTATCCAATCCACAGTCATGCAAAACTTGGATTGAGCTCAAAAAATTACTAGCGGGAGCATAGATATGTAAATTAACAGGATAATACCATGTGGAAGTATACAGACAAACAATATGCCTATGCTGTTTTCACTGTAAATTTAGTGCATGTGTGCAGAAATTCACTCATTTTTTGGGTGGGAAGAAGAGGGGGCCAGATTCCGGGGGGGGGGGGCAGTTTCCCCGTCTCCCCTGGGTACCTCACTGATCAAATCACATACTTTGTTGTAAGATTGCTTATCTCTAATCAGTTTGGGTTTCAAATTTATTTTGAGCTATTACATGAAAATGTGTGACATTAATCTTTAATACCCGCCAGAAAAAATAGGGTAGGAAAAGCGTACCGGACCTTAACTTCTCACGTAGCACAGATTTTTTCCTGCAAAAAGATGTTGGGAATTATAAAAATTTGCACAAAAAGCCCCGTAATACACTCAATCCTGAAAAAGATATTGCTAGAAAATGTCAGTAATTTCCAAAACTCAAAACACTTATATTTTGTTGTTCTGTAAACAAAGTTTAAGCATCATACGAAAGTCATTGTACCAATACTACCCAAACTAATAACGCCCCAGTATGCCCAACCATCATTTAACATCCCTTTAACAGGGAAATGATGGGGAAGTCCTGCAACCCTTCAGTTGATTTGATTCTGCATCAGACCATGGCCTGCCCAGCCTGCTTGGCCAGCCAGGCACAGACAACAACTGCCGCCGGCAATATACCGGGCTCTACACTCACTCCATTATACGTAACAAAGTATTCAAACAAATGCTACGTGATTCTGCAGCAAAGGGCCTGCCTTAAGATATTTTGTCAGCCACATTCTAACAGGATAATATCATCTTGTTGTCGTAAAGAGAAATGAGGACATTTACAGAAAGAAGACCCCCATTTTTTACCCTGGTTTCTGCATAAATTGGAATGCTTACCAATGATTAGATAACACCTAAGGGATAAGCCGGAATACCCCCTTTTGGGGCGTGGTCTTTATTTAATAAGATGATGATATATTTTCGGTCGCGCCACGAACAGAAATTCAAAGATGGTGTTATATAGGGACGATTATGATGCAGGCAAGTTCAAACAAGGTTGTGGTTTCTTTGTTACGTGTTTGTGTCACTAAGCGTTTAAAAAACATCCCCGTAAGTGGTCTACATTGTCCAGTGCAATTTGATGAGAAAATCGTTCTCAAAAAAATCTCCTCCTGTGCTTAAACAGTCTGAGTGGCTCTTAAAGGAGAATGTTGAATGACCATCTTTGGAAAATATCTTCAAAATGGAACAAACCACAAAATGCAAAGGGACTGGATGTAGGGCCTATATGACTCAATTCTTGTTTATGACAAACTGGAACTGGCACTTGCAGAAGCAGTGAAATTACACTACAGAAGCCCCAGGTCATATGTATCTTTTGAAACACAAACTAAACAGACTATGCTAACTACATTTTGGAAAGGGACACCACATGCAATCAATGGCCTCACAGACAAACGATATTGCCAATACTCTAGTCTGTTTCACAAGTTTGTGAAATATGGCATCTTAAAATACATGAGTTACACTTAGAATTTATGTAAGTTGTGGAAGCAAAACTATGGTAAAAAACCTGTTTACAGTAAACCAGCACCACCAGGTTAATAATGTGAATGGATATAATGATGAAAACCTCGGATGGTTATCATGTTATATGAACAACAAGACATTTTGGAATGTATTCAAGGCAGCCATTTCCATTAAACCAACTTAAAGCATTTTTTACTGATACAAGTCTTTCAAACATGTTTTGTGAATTTTGTGTGGAGCAAATACGTGTGATACGAGATACGTCACAGAGTTCAAACAGGGTTTGTCAGACGCCTTCTTTTATTCGAGAACCCATTGATTTAGCTTAATTGAATAATTTTACCAAAATTGTTCTGTTTGTGGAATTATCCAAACAGTTACTGCAGAATGTGACCTAAAAAACAATTGCATAATTTTTGTTGTTATGTCAGCACGACATCAATATTTCATTTAAAACTTTCACCTACACCCTACAAACCTTTGATCTTAAACACACAACTTACTCATAATTGTAATCGGTGGCACACAATAATAAAATTCAAGCATAACAAATCTTCAAAGGCCAGCCCCAAAGGTTATTTAATTCTCTGTGGCTGGGCATCCCCATAATGCATCTCATTTTGTGGCCTATTCCATTCATGAACTTGGTACTAGAGTTCATGTTTACAAAAAATTCTGTGTTTCGTTCGCAGCCGCCGAACAAGTGCCTAAACCTACAGCTGAACAAAGTACCTTTTCACGTGAAGTTAATCTGTACAGAAATTTACAAGAATATCAAGGAACAAACAACTAACCGAGGCACTGCTGTTGAATTTATGACACAAGGTGTATTTTCGGATCGTAACTGTGCCCTACTGTGTCACCTGCCGGCGATACACAATTATAGTGCAACGTCACGGATAAGGAAGTTTTCTAGTATTGATATTACGTTTTAACATATGTTTTAGCGCTGAGGCTGATACAAGTTCCCGGATCGAAATGGGCCAAACAAAATGCATTATGGGGATCGTGCAATTGTCTATTTGTGGGGGGCGATGGTTAACATTTAGGTCACATTTAAGCCACAGAAGATACACCAAATGTCAACTAACGCAATCCCTACTCCCCTGGACATCTTAGCAGAGGATATAAAACACTAAAAATGAAATCTGCAAGAGAAAATTCTATACATGACAAATAATTGCTTGTATTACAAACAACAGCATGGAGAAACCTTGGAGGTCGATAAACTCTCACCTACAGAAAATAGTCAGGTATTTAATTCGATCAGGGAGATTGGGTCTATTAGGGAGCAATAAAGACTGACTCACTCCATTCTAGACAATCAATTCTTATTTCATATCTCTGAAAAAAGACTGATTTTTTTTTCAGTTTAAAAATAGCATTCCTGTGAATTTACAGCACCCCCACAACACTCCATCTCTCCTGAGATACAGGGTGTCCAAACAAAAGTTTTTATTTTGTATATTTTTAAATGTGACGAGTTGGATTGCAGTCAACAAATTTTATGAATCATAGAGAGCAAATTACTGCTTGAAACATGTGACCACCTGAGATAATTTTTTCTCCAAAATGCATGTCAAATTTTATTCGGACTATTTATCACTAATGCTGAGCACGAAAAATTACATGATCAACTCATACAGGTAAACAACCCTAATTGTGTGCAATAAAACTTGTTTTTTTTTTCTGAATTTTTAAAAACTCGGGCGGGGAGGGGGGATCCATCTGTTTGCATGGCCCAGGCTGAGCGTGCACTCAGAGCAAACAAATGTTAGATATTAAAGGGGATGGCCCAATTTAAGGATATGCAGTTTTCATCTTGATAGATTGGGCTTCACTCCAAACCCCATCTGTAAAGTTTTGTGCCGATATTTCAAACCGTTTTGATGCGAGAGCTAAAACGTGATTTGTAAGCCCAAAGAGTTGTGTAAAATTAATATTGGTCGACCAAATTGGGGACTTTCGATCAAACTTCAAAACCAAAGATCCTTTGGCTCTAAGATTTCATAGGGTAATGAGAAAAAATAGTAGCTTCTTCTGATTAACAATATGTGGACCACTTCCGGTAAAATCTGGGGATCAAGGCTATTAGCGATCGGGCCATGGACCATTAATACATAGGCCTACATCTAGAGGTGAATGTGCATGCTCAAGAAAATATGATGCTCCCACTATAGACTATGCAATACAAAGGACAGTACAATCCACACTTAAATGCTAAATCTGTCAGGATGAGAACTTTACTTATTAGCTTATCATTCTTTGCACATGACCGAGTTGCTGAAACAAATAAAGCATGGTTGTTTTTAAATACTGCCTGAATGATGTTGTATTTTTCAAAAGTATGGTACTTATCACAAATTTGGCTGGCCTCACACCCAAAAGTTAATCTTTAGAGTCTTCACTTGAGTTTCCCTCAAGTGCAGAATCAAGAAAAAAGGTCCATGTGAAATGTATACATTTCATTAATCTCCTGTTGTACAATGGCCAAAAGAAATACCAGAAACCTGGTAATTAGGCTTCATTCACCTAGAATTTGGGGATGAAGGCTTGTTTATGCCCGAGTGCATCCCCGTCAATGTTACCATACTTTCTTCGTTCTTCTGTCAAACTATACTTACAAAATTAAATCATATCATATTCGGCCTGAAATTGCATGATTTTTACCACTTTCAGCATTTAATCACTGCAGTCATGTATAAAAGCCATGTACAAATGCTTGTTTATACATAGTCATGTGATGCGTATTGACCAATTGCGTATGCCGCTACAATACGAAGTAAATATGAACAGCAATTATGTCTGGAATCAAGTCTGAGACGCGTTGCCCTGCGCCGATCGCATTATTTGCGCCGAGCGTAGCACGCAACAAAAGTACAATTGACCTATGCTGAATTGGCCAATCACGCTAACTATAAAGACGCTTTTGTTACTAGGTCAAGTGTAGCTGTGCATACGCGTCATGCACAACATTTTACCGCCGCATCTCAGATTTGATTCCAGACAGAATAATGAATGTACTTCAAATGCAGTTCAAACTGTACTACAAGCAAAAAACCTTTTCTATTTTTAATATTTTTGTTTAATATATTATATTTTTAGTCACCCTGTATAAACACAGCTTCCTCCCTTCTAGAAACTGACTCACTTTCTTTGGCCCGTACTTGGACTCAGAAGCAGTGTTTATTATTAAAAACCCACTCCCACACCACTCCCCTTTCTCTGATAGGTAATCCCAAACTGCTGGATTCATTATAACCAGCTGGGAAAATCAATTAACTTTTTCCTATTATCTTTCCACTTCTTCTGTCAACATGTTTTCTTCCTAAAATTTGATAGGAAGAATTACCACCCTATAAACGCTCGATTTTGAGATTCATTCCTCATTCTCCGAGGTGCGAATTCCCCACCCCCTTTTTGTGGGGTCTTGTTGTACCAAGTTGTAGGTTGATTAACTTTCCCTCCTCCCACTCTGCCAATAGCACCTAAATTGGTTTCTAGTGTCATGTGTACTTTCAAAACAGTTCCCATTTAATTTAGTAGGATTATCACCCAAAATATTCCATTCTAAGATTGACACCCCTCCCTCTGTGAAAGAAGCTCACCTGTGAGACGTATCACCTCTGAGTGGAAAATTGCTTCCCTAATACACCTATACTTATTTCTTTTCTCCCCGCAGCAAGAAAATTTGCTGTTGAAGAATGTATTTTTGTGATTTCAAACACTTTCTTACCTTTTCTGTTTGATTTGAAGTTCATTGGTCCCAGAGCTTGTATTCCAAAGCATAATTTCCCCTCCTCGTTTTGAGATTTAATCTTAGACTGTCATTCCCCTGGAACTAGCACACATTTGTAACACATCTCAAGTACAAAAGGTTTGAGTGATTAAATATGTTGACAGACTGACGGGAACCCCTGCACACGGTGATTCTTAAGTGGCCGCAAGTGGTGCCCTTAAGGAGAGGGGGCCAAAACAAAGTTTGTACAGGGGTCAATTTTGTAAATTGATCCAATCATGTTGAAAAGCACACACATATTATGTGTCTAACCATAAGGATTCAGAAAAGGTAAATAGTTTGTATTGTCCAGCTAAAGTTTTCAGAGTTATAGGCTAAAAACAAGCAAAAATCAATAATAAGGGTCATTCAGGTGTACAGGGGTCAAATTTAAAGTTGCTCCGATTGGATAAAAAATGGTGCAAATTATTGGTGGAGTTCATAGGATAAAATAAGGGATAGTTTTGACTGCCTTAAATGCTTAGTTTCCAATGTAGGGTGCACAGAAGGTCCACTCCTTGCATGCATTCAATGGGGCTTGATCTTGTTACCCCCTACTTTCTTAGCAAGCATTTGAGACACTCAAAACTATCCTTAATTTTATCATATGAGCTCCACCAATAATTTGCACAATTTTTTATTCCAAATCGGAGCCAATTTTGAAATTTGACCCCTGTACACTGAAATTGACCATTTTTTGTTATTGATTTTGCTGTTTTTAGCTATAAACTCTGAAACTTAGGCGTACTATATTACAAATATACCTTTTCTGAATCCTTAGGCGTTACACATTTTCGTTGCAAAGGCCATTGCATATGGGCCGCGTTAGGGTTTAATTAATTCTGTTCAATCTGCCTGCAAAAATCAGCCTTCATGACCATTTTTTGCACAAAATGTCAAGAATACACTACCATTAGAAGAGATAAGAGGACTAACAAAAGAATCCATCCTCAAAGGTTTGTATATACAAAGATAATTGATGGGAATTGGACCAAGGGGATTGGACCATGTGGAATGACCTAGGGGAAGTTCCTTAGAGTTTGATCAGTTTTAAAACCTACTAAACTTTGTAAACACAACTGCTGTAAATAACATTGTTATCAGTGAGAATCAAAATAAATATCATAATCCTTTCACAAGATAATGATTGCTGTAACAAACATCATTAGTGCTAAGATTATGCATTTCCATCATTTTGTATTCCAATTTAAATGTGCTGAGCTAGCTATATTAGTTCTAATAAATTGGACCCAAAATTTGTTTCAACATGTACAGGAAATCTAAAAGTATGGAAAGCCAATGGTATGGAAAACAGTGAATAAAGATTTATAATTGATTTTTCACCAATGCATTGTTTTCTTTTTCAATGCCACTTGCGGGTGTCCAAAAAGTAAGGGTGGGTGCAAGGGGTGTGGTTGAACCCCCAAATTCCACAACAAGGTCCACTTTTTGCTGATTTTTTCAATAAAGGTTCTATTTTAGAGAAATTTGGACAGAAATGACGTTTTGGTGATGATATGTTCAAAAAGTCCAAAAAGGACCATTTTGGGTGGTTAGGTCCACATTTACCAAAAAGTCCACTTTTTTGAAGTCCCCCCCCCCCCAATAAATAAAATCCCTGGGAATGGGCCCATGCCACAGGATCACCTTTAAATACCGTACTTCATATCTCTTTAAAATGGTAACCAGTCTTTTCGGGACACCCTGTACTAGATCCCCTAAATTCCGCAGGGTTTCATTCTTGTCCCAATTTTGATCAGAGTATAGAATTACCCTGCTGGGTTTAAATCCAGGACCATTCCCCAAACAAAATTCTATGAATCATACCCATACAACAATACAATTATCAGGAGGGGCCATGCCCAATTCCCCCTACCCAAATTCATCTTCCCATGAAAAACACTACACTTTACTTTACTGTCCAATAGACCCCAAATGCAACTATCTTGTTTATGGCTAAAGCTAACAAAGGCTTTGTTGCTATACCATTTCAAAGTGTTTTGATCGCAAACTTTTTAAGTTTGAAAAGTGCTCTGAACTTCCTATCCCTGAGTCATCTAGCAAAACAACTTTGGCATACCTTTAGTCATATATTTTTCCACTTGTCATTGTAACCATATGTCTTGCACCACACCTCGGGTGATCGGTTCGTGTGTTCCCTAATATACGCTGGTGATTGTTTATCTCTGAAGTCACCTGATCCATGTCACGTTGAATATCATTGATAAGCACTTCTTTCACATAAAACCTCGCCTATTTCCTACAGACCCCCATGATGTCACCATCATACATAACATCTTCCCATTGACTCTCTCTGTGTATGCAAGTAATTACAAGGCCCCTGTACTATTCTAACATTTCTGGAATTTCCATACCAGGTTTTTGTATTGTAGAGTCCAGGGAATGTGGATAACCTTTGCCCCTCATAGTGTTCACAAAGCTGTTTTGAAGAACCCAATGCCATCGTCTTCTATTTTTAGAAGCAATTTTTTAAGCCGTGGCAACACATTTTATGACAACTGATATAGTAGGGACAACGCGACATCAGAAAAATCCTGTGGAATCTTGCCATACGGCCACCAAGTTCTCATTTTGTAGGTCATAGTGCCCTCTATATGGTCCATTTCCCCATAGAGAGATGTGTAAACTAGATTTTTTAAAAAATAGCATATTTCGTAAAATTTTACACAGATGTTTGTCAACACTGTGTCGCCATTGATATTTTCAATTTTGTTTTGTGGCATAATACAATCCAGAACTTTCACACACACTGGGTTGATACCTTGCCCCTCCATTCAGGCTGTCCAATGCACAGGGGTCCCATTTCGCTGATTAGTGCACGTTAATAAAACCATTTACGGTTCAAGCCTTGGCTCATGCCCTGTTCCGAATTATGATTTGGCCATAGGATTTGTAGTTGGGTGATCAATGTGATCAGTGGCTCTACCAAAGGTTAAGCGTGACAAAACCCCGTTGATGTGGCAATGGTCTTAATCTAATTTGGGCACTACATCAGTGAATTGGTGTTCTTGTCAATATCTAATGCTACTAGAGACTTTGAGAGAATATGTGGGTGATAAAAAATTATACAATGCCCAAAATCAACGGAACGTCTTGTAGGATCATGTCACACTTCTGTGCAGTGTTTACATTGTTTGTGTTAAAATGTTTTTCTCTTCTTGTTCTTTTCCTAGGACTTAGTCATAATTTAATACCAATAGAAGACTTGATAGTTTTTTTGAAAATGAGCCTGTGTATCTTTAATAATAGCAATACTGCTTTATTTAGAAAAGCTTACACAGGTGTGGCAACGCAAGCAAGTAAGTAATACGAAGGTAAACCGGTTTCGAATCCGTACAACGCCACATTTTTTTTTTGGTTTTTCTCAAAACTATCGTGCGATGGCCATCTCTAGGGAAATATTAATAAAATATCAATCCTTGTCTACCTAAGAACTAAAGTATTTAAAATTTCAAAACAAATATAAATCATATATGTAAATATAGCCGTTCTAGATGCATCCGCTATGAAAGTGAGGGACACCTCCGGACCTAACACCTACAGATAATATCGATTCACTCCGCTACCACCCTGCCTTGATAGCTTCGTTGGCAAGGGCGTCGTGCCTGTAATACTAAGGTCACCGGTTCGAATCCCTCCAAACGCAATGCTTGTTTTTTAGAATTTGTTTTTTTCAACACTATCCGTGTGCTGGCCATCTCCAGGAAAAGATTTTAAAAATTTTATATAATCAAGCAAGTAATGACAATATTCTGATTCTGCCCTAAGCTTTTCCCACTATGTAATTCACCAATTTTAACATCACAAAACCAAACCCTTCTGGACAATTTCCAATAATAAGATGAAATTTAAATTTGTTTGTTTGTATATCACACAACTTGTCAATCTAGCAATTGACTTGAGTCTAGGAGATTACAGGGCTCAAAATAGAGCACATAACATCTTGGAAATTTCCTTCTTTCTTTGCAGCATCCATACATTATTCGATGTGGACCCATTTCCAAGCGGACTTAATTGGGACATTTTGGGTCCGCTTAGGTATGGGGGTGCGCTATTCAGCTATGCTTGGCTTTTGTGATTTTTAAATCTGTATCTCTCACATGTATCATGGGTTGTCCTCATTATGGGGAGGGAAACTCTTCCTTGTAAAACTGAAAAACCCCCCCTGATGTTTACATTTCCTGGGTAGCTGGCCTCTGGATTTCTGGTAGGAGTTTTGACCAAGAATGTTCGCAGCTCTACCTTCCACATAACTGACAAAGCAAGAAGAGGTGTTTGTTTGTTTGTTTGGGTGGGTTCCCTAAAGGACATTTGAAATTTAGCCATGTTTTAGTGGATGTATGTATGTGTTGTCTGCTATAGCGAACACAAGTTCAAATATTAAAATATATAGCACGTTTACACTAGAGAAAAGTCGAATTGAATTCGATATTATTTTGAATTACGAACTGAGTATTAGCATAAAATTATGCGGGAGTAGGTGTTTATACTGAAAGCGGATTTCCAAATTCGTTTTCAGGAAAAGAAAAATAAATTACGTTGTTGGCACTTCATTTCGAGAACTTTGACTTCCAGTTCAATGAAGATTTTCGCGCCGATCATTCAAAATGGCGGCCCAGCGAACGCTAAATTTTGGTTGCTCTCGGCGGCCATGATTAGCTCTTCTGTGAAATTAGGCCCCTAAATATGATCAAAACTTGGGGTCAGACTAACGGCAAAAGTGAGGAGAAACGAAGAAGACGCAACGCGATGTCCATTTGTTTGGATGGACCGCCTACCGCTCAGTGTTTAGAAGCACACTTGGTGTAAGACGGAACTGTGCAGAGGCGGGGTCACTTATTACGACCAGTAGACAT
Organism: Ophioderma brevispina; assembly: GCA_023653785.1. NCBI lineage: Eukaryota > Metazoa > Echinodermata > Ophiuroidea > Amphilepidida > Ophiodermatidae > Ophioderma > Ophioderma brevispina. The sequence continues at coordinate 1,430 of JAMKCH010014924.1, read as the reverse complement.
GAATTCGATTACGTGTTTCGTTTATACTGCAAAAAATTCGAATTCAATGACGATTTATTCGAATTCACTCAAAGTTGCTAAAAAGCAACTTACGAATTAGACTTTTTTGAAGTCGGTCGATTACGATTGCGCGTGTTTTACACTTCAGGAAAAGTGAAATCGATGACGACTCATTCAATTCACTTCGACTTTGGCCCAGTGAACGGGGGGCTGGCTGATATTTTTATAACGGGCTTATGCATCTTGTAACTGTTAAAACACCAATTTGGTGTTTTGTTTTTATATCTACTACAGAACTTAATTGAGGATTAGTAGTTTGTATAGACATATGTGTGCTTGTTTATTTGAGATCGGCTGAGTTTGAAGAGTTAGTACAAATGAAAGTAATTTAGTTTGAAATACTGTTGAGGTTTAGATGTTGTTATTTAGGACCGGGTTACTCCTTTTATCAATAAATGGGATGTGGGTGCACAATATTTAAAGGCCTCGACTCAGATCCAAGGAAGTGCCTCAATTTTCTACAAATCATTGTGGATTTGCATATACATAATTGTTGACCACATATTAATCATGTGTGAAATATAGCGAAGCTCAAATTGATGTCCTTAGATAGAAAATAACAAACTTTGTGATAAAATTCAAGAAGATCCAGAATTTTTGTTATACACAGATTTATGGTGCGTTATTACTAGACATAAAATGTTTTACTACATCAAAACAAAAACCTGATTCATCTCAAAACATTGAATTGAGCATTTTAGGTTGGAGTGACTATCTTTAGTTCAGTTGCCTATGTTAAAAAAAAATTTACCAAAAAACTTATTTCCAAAATATTTGAGTAGCCTTTAGTGCGGAATTTGCTACCTTTAGATTACAATTTCAAATCCAAACTAATGACCTGATCCCAACATTATCCATAAAAAAACCCAGCCAGGGTGCTAAACAGTCGGTTTCATTCGCGGGTAAGTTCTGGTAGGTACAAAAAAAACAATACACTTAAAAATTAAAAAAAAAAAAAAAAAAAAAGAGGTGGAAAAAGGACTACCAACGTGATTTCCTTTCTGATTCCCTTTTTTTTCCCCTGAAGGGCACCTTGCCACAACCTTCTGCTGGCTATTCCCTGACGACATCCTCTGTTATTAGACTGTCTAGAATGAGTGAGTATTGTGCTAGCCAGACTGCCCATTGTCAATTTCACACCTGTTATTGGGCCACATAAGCAGTTTCATCAGAACAGAATGACACCACCTTTTGCTGGCCAAAAATATACTGGGTCCCAGGCGAAATGTCAACCATGGTAGCATGGTTAACCATGGCAGGAAACTGTGCTTGGCCATGCTTTGACCGTGGTCAAAGCCTGTTCAATGACCATGGTCAACCATAGATCAACGGTGGTTGCCATTTCTCTAACCTATGGTTGACCATGGTCA
>JAMKCH010014923.1:0-23871 GCA_023653785.1 Ophioderma brevispina | reverse complement strand
CATTTATTTGTTTGATTTTTTCATGCAAATGCAGATCAAAAAGTGTCGGAAGAAGTACGCAAGGAAAGGCGTTTTCAGGTCTTGAAAACCCTAAAACCTCAGGAGCTTCAGGGGGCTCTGCCACCTGGACCCCCGCCGGGGCGTTGCCCCTGGACCCCACCAGGGGCCCTAAGGCGGCCCCCTGGACCCCACCTGTTAGTCGCTCCGCTCGCTCCTCTCGCTTCGCTCCCCCCTCAATAAAATTTCCTGGGCACGCCTATGGAATACCAGCCAATGTAAGCATACGGCACCACTTGTTCACTTACGATTGCCTCAACCACACGTGCTGGGTCACATTATGGCTGGATTTTGGGAGCTGCTGCTTGTGAACTGTTTTAAGCCCTAGAATGTCACTAACTTTGTAAACAGCAAACATAAAAAAGCCCAAAAGTATTCAATTCCTACTCTTCATTTCTTAGTAAGAATGAGCTCTCCTTTAATATATTAGGTCTTTTACTTAATAAATCAAAGATAGCATTAGTATCCAAAATGTTTTGCAATTTGAGTCAAAGTTACTGTAAAAAAAACAATAGCAATGCATAAACCACAAGTAACCGAAGAAATTTGTAAATGGCCTAAACGAGGCTTGAGTGCTTTCATCTTTGCAGGCACCTTATTCTGCAATATCTTCTCCAAACCCACAGCAAATGTCTTAATAGTCAAAGATTTTTGAGTTTAGGGCAGATAATTAACATAGTCAAATTAATTATGACCATAAGGAAAAAACAAAATACTTGGATGGCCACATGATCCAATCAGTTATGTCCCAAACGGGCATTAACTGCCTCAAGGCAAAGTTGTTAGGATGCTATTAGAGTTTCCTTAATATCAAAGTCCTAAGCAATAGGCCTTTGAAATCGAAGTTTTTCTGAACATGATGACCCCGATAAACATCCTAACGGGTAATCACACTTATTTCATCTTTGCATTATGCACTTCAACAATCGCTTGTGAATGTACATGTGAGTATAAGTATGCTCATGTAAGTTTTATTTTGTTCTGAACATTTGAATTGGCGTATTGTTTTGGACCTTGTCAGCAACAAAACTATTTTGCCGTCAGATTTTAAAACAAATTGTTCAAAAAATTATCATGTTTTGTTTAAAAAATATATTGGAGAGGTGGTAATCAGCAAAATGCAACCAAAGGATTTTTAAATAGCTGCAATGTGTTCCAGGGGTTGTTTTTAGGGGGAAATCATGAAAACATGAAATTTTAGGCTAAAATACCAAATACTGGACTGAAAACAAATAAATATGCGGTAATTGTGGCTACAAAAATCCTGAAGCTCTGGTATTCATAGCTACTGGATTACATTGGTTAAAGGAAACAATGTCTACAGTCTTGCATACATCTGTGGCAAAATTGGAGGAAAGATGTAGTGGCAGAATACTGAATTCATCCCAAATTGGATACTAATTAATTTAAATATTACCACCACAAATTTTTAATCAATACTACGTCATATTCATTTGATCATGGGAACTAGGAATTTATTTCCAACATGAATGAATGCTACTACTACTACTACTACTCCAAACCACATGCTGGAAGATGGCTAGGCACATCTGGGCAGATGGGTAGCTTCAGAACACAGAGACTGCCTATCAATGAGGTAAACAAAATCTTGACCGCTACTCGGCCACTTTTTTTTGAAAATTTGTCGAGAGTCGGCCATTACCCAAAATGCACCTGGAAGTCAATCAAGCAACACATGTAAAATTTGGTAAACACAGTAAATCAAGGCTACCATAGCGTGTACTTTCACACCCGTTTAAGAGACCGATTGTTTACGCTACAAAATGATTTATATTTTGGTTGAATTTCAAGCCAGAAAAACGTCGCTAGTTTTTCAAAATAACTGAACCATGCAAACATCATGTATGCAACTCAGTGCATGTCCTTATTCAGAAAGAAAAAAGATCTTAAAATTTGACTTCCATCAAACTGTCTACTGTGTTCTGAAGTCACCACATTGACCTACAATATATCAAACACCTGTTAAGTAGCCAATTTGAACCACTAATTGAAGGCATCATTTACCATACTTTTCAGATTGCTATTGTCCATCCACTGCCCTGATGCACAAAAACTGCCCTGCTGCAATGTTAACTCAATACACACTGCTGCAGGTTTAGTCCAACCTCTTGTAAACACACTATAGGCTGTCAGCACACCTTGACACAAGCCCTCAAGGTCATGAGTTGATTTGGTTAAAAAATGTTTTAGATGAGTGTGGACTTAGCATAGGAGATAACATGGGTGCTTGTTCGAGGTATAATTATTTGTACAATCAATACTAGATACTGCGGGATACTGAACTGCAATCGTGTAGTAGGCATACCCAAAAAGTCGGCATGTTCGGGGAACTTTCTTCATCTGGAAATAAACAGCTTGTGGGTAAAAGGGCTCACCTTATTGAATTCAGGGTCAGCACCTGAATTGAATATAAGCACCTTACAAATAGTTGATGCATTTTGGATTTGATGACCTGCTTCATGGGCCGATTCACCTCCCCATTCACACCAACCCCTAAATATGCCAATTTTTTCTCCTCCTTTGATTTGTTTTGCTTTTGCTTACAGAATGTTCAAGTTTTGTGTACAGAAAAAATGCATTGGCTGATTTTCCTCTCTCATTTCTCGTACGTGTAGAAGCCTTCGCCCGTCTTGACGCCGAGTTTGCCTTCGCTTACAAGTCTGTCCACCAGGGGGCTTGGATTGAATAGAGGCTGTTCAGGGTACTCTGCGTGCCAACCTGTAGGGTAGAAGACAATAAATAGATAAAATTAAAAGAGCACAAGATAATTTAGTCGTAAGTGCACCTGTGAGCATGTTGTAGATTTCTTTGACAAATCAGAGATGTAACAGAGGAGTAGTCCCATTTCCTGAAAATCCAAAATTTGAACCGACGGGAAGGCCAAATTTTAGTGTAGAATCCGGTAAAGCTCTGGGGAATGTATTTTCTTACGAGATTTAGGGCTACAAGACCCCTTCGCCAAAATAAATCGGTACTTAAAACTTGTGTTTTTGATGCAGTTATACCTTTATCATTAACACTTAGATCTCAGAAATTGAAAAAAAATTTTTTTTTTACATTTCCAGAATTTTTTTTATTTATGGCCAAAAATACGGAAATCTGGAAATTTCCAGAAAAGTTACATCTCTGACAAATGCATGTTTCAAGCTGAAATTGCTTAACATAGAAGACACTTTTGAGAGGCAGCTTCTTATTTAGGAAGCGATTTTGGAACCACCCGTCATATGCTGCACTTGGTCAATTTCAAGACTGCCTGCCTACTGGCTTAGTGTTCTTTGCTTGAGCCACCTGGAACCACTAGTGGGCAGCTACTGAATGCACACATTACAATCTGGACAAATTAAACCACCACTGTGCACATTCCATTGCTGCCCACAGGTGCCCCAGGTGACTCAAACAAAAAATTCGAAAACTGACAGGCAGGCCATCTTGAATTGACCAAGTACAACATCCAACAGGTTTTCCAGGTCACATCACATTTTGCCGTGCAACAAGGTCTAAATGCAATAGCTGCCATTTGTCAGAAATTCCCATCAAACATACTATTATGCCAAGTCTTTGGTCTGTGGTTCTTGAAATGGTTCTTCAGGCAACACAGTCCCCTGACTGTGTCAATCAAGAGTCACTAACTCGAGGAAAGATAAAGTGTAAGTTATCCTAATACATGGCAGCACACAGATACATCACATGGCAGCTATTGCACATACAACCTTCTTGCACTCACATGATTTGTTCCCTTGCATTTGACACTCATTATGGTCAGCAGTTATGTTAGTCTACCATATTGCTAATAAATAAATAACACATCATCCCAACATCCTATACTTTCTCTTAAAGCAATAACAGTACTTTTTTTTGAAGAGCGCCCCCAATTTTCTGGATATTTTGAGATAGTTGCATTGGTAATTGGCTAGTAAACAATACCTGTGAATGGTAGAGCTAAAAATTCTCTATGTGTCGCAAAAGAAAAGAATTTTGTAATTAGAATAATTGATATCGGAAATCGACGATAATAATTCAACGGCTGCTGGAAATGTTCTTCAATGTGAAATAGCCGGGAAATTGCGCCATGTACGTGTCTACACCCATCCATTAGTTGTTCGGTCGGTTCAGGCAAGTCAAGTTAGAGGCCATTTTCATGAGGTGGTACTATTTCCAGGACATGTCACCATGGACGGACATAAATTTGGCATTTCCAGCTCCGCCATTAAAGGCTGACTCAGAGATTTCCCGATGAGGGCGCACTCAATTTTCAAACAAATCGTGTTTTTTGCATGTACATAATGCTTGTCTATATACTAATCATTGTGTGAAATAACTAAGCTCAAATCAAAGTCCTTCATATAGAAAATCACAACTTTGTTATAAAATTCCGGATCCGGAATTTTTGTTATACAAGATATGGCACTGGTATACTGTGCATAAATGTTTACTGCATGAAAACGGTCAATCCAATTCATCTCTAACTTTGGAATTGAACATTTTAAGTGACTATCTTTAGTTCTAGATGACTATTTTTAATTTCTACTCAAAACAATTATATTTTGAAATCTCTGAGTCGGCTTTTAAATTACAATCAGGGATCCCAATTCTTATTACCAAAAACGCTTCTTTTATGACAAATATGCATTTTTGAGTATTGCTACTCACATGTATAGTTTACTAGACAATTACCAACACAACTGGCTAAAAATCTTATATTTTGAAAATTGGGGGCACTCTTAAAAAAATGTGCTGTTATTGTTTTAAGAAAATTACAACCCCATTTAAACAGGTTATGAATCGTATATATGCCAAATTTGACAAGATGGACAAATCTGATATTTGAAAAATACGGTCAAACCAAAGTGACAGACTTTGCCTACTTCTGGACCTCAAAACAAATTTTAACATTACCAACCAAATATTGGAAGGTACTTTCTCCGAGTATCTTCCGTAGCCCGTGCACAATTTCCAGAATTTGGTGTGTGGATATTGAGACTATTGAGCATTCTTATTCAGTGGGTGGGGTTGGTATATAAGCATGTTATTTGTTGTGACCTATCCAATATGAGACAATATAATACAGTGTGTCATCACATATATGTATACAGTTACACAGTGCATTAGCCTAGTATGGGTTGATTTATTTTTGACAATAGGGGAATGTTTAAAAACAAATAATACAGGGCGAGTCAAAATAAACTTGACCCTGATTGTGTCCACCAATTTGAATTTTTAAGTAACAAATATCTAACATATTTGGTATCATCTGAAAGTTGGGTTCATTATCTTTAATTTACTGCAAAGATCATTCACATCGGTTAGGTATAGACCGAGCTACAGTCGTTTGAATCCACGGATTCACATTGAAATGCCAGCGTTCAGTGAAGGAAATCAGTGTCCAGAAGAAAATCAGGCTATTTATTCAATGCAGATTCTTGATTCGAAAGACGGTAGCTCGGCCTATATTTAACCAATTGGAAAGATCTTTGCAGCAAATTAAGATAATGAAATAAGCTTTCCGCAGATACCACATATGTTAGATACATATTATTTAAAAATTCAAAATGGTGGACAGTTTTTTTTAATTTTTTTACTCACCCTGTATAATTGAAATAAGAAATATTTTCACTTCTTAATACAATCACAAATAAAGGATGAGAATAAAAGATGTGATTTGTTGTTTTGCATTGTCCAATATTGCATGCCTTATTTGATGGGAACTCCAATATTTTTATCATAGTCTGTCCTGGCATTCACTACTCTAAATATTAGACTGTCCATCCAATATGATATATTTGACAGACAAAACAATAAATCCCACCTTTTATTTCCTGAAAACTGAGCAATCTTAGCAAGATGCTCTATCCAATGTGCCGCAAATCCGGAAATAATTTAGCCTCAAAAGAGCACTTGGATTGCTGGCAGTATCAGAACTTGCAAGACTAATTACAAATATACCATCAACATACTGATAAAAGAATGCACCCTCTTTCATAAATACATAGAAGTGTCAAATTTGAATTGGGAGCTGGGAGCTCTTATAACCAGATCTTCAGACCTTTTTACCTGCTATCTTATACCCTAATTTTTTGTAAACATAATTTTGTCTTATTAGGTGTAGATAAAGACATATTTACTCATACTAAAGCAAAATAAGTAGGATTACTTATTGAGAACTAAAAAAAGGACTTGTGGAGACATAAAGGTTGTACCTGGCTGACAAAATTCATTACCCAATTTTAATGTCACCCATTCAAAATTAATTGCCACACATAGGTGTGGAATTCCAGGAATACACCAGGTTTCTTACTATATCTGAACAGAAGAAGTGATGTCATAGCTTTCATGTGCATCGCTATAAGTTGCAGCTGTAATTGCAAGCATGAAAAGTCAGTCTAAGCACGCCACAGCTGTTTTAAAGTCTCATTAATTATGACAAAACCAGAATAAAACAAAAAATATCAACGACACACTTGCGACAACTAATTTGGATTATTTGCACCACAGACTTCATCCTATGTAAATTTTACAAAATGTCATTGTAGGCAAAAGTGATATTTCTTTAAAATATAGTTTAACACGTCTCTCTATGGAGAATGGGCATATAGAGGGAGCTATAACATACAAATCATGATCTTTGTAGGCCTATATGGCAAGATTCCTACAATGGATTTTGATGATTTTGCAGAGGTAATAGCTCTTGTCAATATTGTGTCGCCACTGCTTAAAATTGCTCTAAAAATAAAAGACACGATTTGCATGGGGTCAAACAGCTGTGACGCGAAAAAGCTGACCAAAAGTGATGACATCATTTCTTAATTCTATCTGGATGAAGTAGTTTTGTAAATAGATGCCTCCACAAAAATGATTTAACATCATTCAATAATTAATCCCACTGATTGGCTGATATAGGTTGAGTAAACCTTATCTAGACCGACTAACTTGACCACATATCACCTTTAATCACCGACAATTGAGGTAAATATGCATGCATATACAAATACAGGCTAAATAATGTGATAGATTAAATAAGGTGATAAGATTAAATAAGAGTGAATGCATCATTTCATGTCACTATATCACAGTTAAAATGCTACGACCATCTGCAACTGGTCCCTGGCACATTTTACCCATCTTTCTATTTGTTATTATTTGAATTACATAACTGATTCTTTTCTAAATGACATTCAGAAATTGTGTTTTTTTTTCAGAAATGTTTCATTTCTTAATGAAATGTTTTCATTGCAAAAATTTTGTCCTGGCAATAGATTTTTGGCATATAATGCACACATCCACAATAGCATGCATTACATTCTTTTAGTGTACTTCACCTGTGTATATGTACTTATGTGTGTCTGTGGATCTGTATGCAATTGTACCTGTATGTACCTGTTTGTGGGTTTGTAAAATTATAGTGGATAGGGACAGAGAAGAGTCAACCCACTTTGGACCGACCAATATTTACATGGGGGTATGGAGAAATCTAGGGGAAAACCAAAAAATCATCAAACTGTTTTCCCGAGGGAAAATAAAATTTTCACTGCAGAAATTTAATGAAAAATGGAAACACTAAATTATTGAGCAAACACAATGGGGTACATTAATAGTTTTGTTAAATAAAATTTGAATTCGCACATTCCCCTGCATAAATATTGTTCAGTGTAATTGTGTATGACTTTTATGGTTTTTAAACTCTATTGGTGTTCAACATGTGTACTTCAATATATGCTTATGGTGTGTTTATTTTGAAGATCAACAGAGTGAGCAAGTAGCTGGTATTGACAAAAATGAGCAAAATGGGCCTGGTGTCATCAAGTTCGTGCAGATATTCATGAGATGATGTCAACCCTGGGGATAATATAGCATGTTTATATTGAGGGTTGACAATCAGAAGGACGTAACTCAGCACTGAAAGAAATATTAAAGAATTTCTTTAATTCTGCTGTTCATAATTAAAAATTGTTCTTTGTTTACTAAAGATTATATAATGTTTGCTTACAGTACCATATATGAGCTTTATGAGATGTTTACATTTTGAGTACTGAATAGATTTGCTTAGTAGAAAATATTAAACATCACATTTCTCAAAAGCAGTATTACAGCAGAATTCTTTAATATTTCTTTCAGTGCTGAGTTACGTCCTTCTGATTGTCAACCCTCGATATAACATTTAAATAGATCCTTGATATCTAATAGGTATATTTAATAAGCATCACTGATTATTGATTGGTAACATAGCATTGAATATATATACTTCAGTGCTTTCATTCACCATGCGATATGATCGCATTCATCATGCAACTGTGTACTGACTGCTTAGTTTTCCATTATGCACAGTACTGTCTTAGTGTTAGCTGTGATATACCGTTGTGCAAATGCAACAAGGTCATAAGTGCAATAACTGCCATTTGTCAGAAATTCCCATCAAACTTACTATTATGTCAAGACTTTGGTCAGTGGTTCTTGAAATGGTTCCTCAGGTAACAGTCACCTGAAGCATCATTTCAAGGGCCACTTACTCAAGGAAAGATAAAGTGAAAGTAATCATAATATGTGGCAGCACACAGATGTATCACATGGCAGCTATTGCACTTACGACTTTGTTGTACTCACATGACGATACATACCTGATGGTCGAGCTTGCACTTCGGCTTGGCGCTGGCAATAATCTATTTTAGGTGTTACATGAAACAAATATGGATATTTTTTCATGTGGTGGAAAGAACATTTGAATTTGATGCAGGATGGAGTGTTGCATTTAACAAGACAAGCACCATAGTATTCCGAAAGTCAAGCGTAAGCTTTTGATTTGGACGATGGATGGTTCTGTGACGGCGAAAAATTGATGCATCATGCTATCTACGGCATGCGTCCAGGTCATTTGAGCAAGCGCAGAGTACTCAAAGGGCCCAATTTTGAAGTCGCCAGAACCATCCGTCATCAAATTCAAACGCTCGCGAATCTTGTTCACTCACAACATTATTGAGGTTCACTATTTTTATATCAGAAGTGTGAGGAACAGTTCAAGAAACATTAAAATACAATTTATGCATAGGTCCGGTTCTGCGCAGCACATACTGTCCATGCATGCACAAAGGCACTTCCAAAATTCATCACAGTAGATCCAGACTCTAGCCTGCCACCCTTCAGGATGTTGTTTCTCCTCTTTGAGCGGTAGAACGGGATCCTCTATGTTGTGCCTTCCGTGTTTTTATGGAATACAGTGGCAGGAATGAAATCTGGAAAAATACTTGCTGTTTTTGCGACTCTGATGTATGCTGTGGTTAGCTTCCCGTCTTCTTATATGGGTGCCAGGCTGACGCTTGTATTGCTATTTATGTTTGGCCTGGCACCAGTTAAAATACCTTCCATTTGAGGAGTAGCTGATCATTCAGATGTGGGAAGTGTTACCTTAATATTTGGAGAGTTGCTCAGATCAAGGTTAGTTTTCCCTCAATTTTAGATGGCAGGTGAAGGAAGTTGGTCAGGGCTGACACGATGTGAGGACAGGCAGTTCGATGTTGGCGTTTGTGGGTATCAGTTCCATGAGCTTATCTCACATCCAGCATTTTTTTCTGCAGCCAATGAAATTATAATAAGGGGAACTTGTAGCGATTCGAATCACTTGCCACCTGCTTAAATTCATCTAAAAATAAGAGATCTTTGAATAGGAAAAACCAAAACACAGCTGTGATACACAACTCCCACCAGCCATGGGAAAAACAATCCAAGTTGGCAGGACATTAAAACCCAGCAGAGTGTAAGACTAGAGCTATGAGTTCCCTTTATAATTGAATTGACTGCAGTTTACCTAACATCCCAAATAGCTCTCACTACAGTAAATCATCCTATTCATATGTGAAGGTACACATACCAATCAAGAAGCAAGTAACAAGCATCTCTGTCCAGTGAAAGTACAAAATTGTCTACCTAATAGGCATGGCTGTAATTCCCATTATGACATTATCTTCAGGCGATATGCCCAAGGGAAAAATATTAGTTTTGATATACTAAGCGGTTGTAGTCTTTCCCATGTCAAGTGCTTCAAGCACATTAACATTATGCACACTTTTAAACCAATCCAGGAATTGGTCACCTGTAACATATAGTTTCTGCAGAGGAATTGTGATACCTACCGCTTACATAAAGCGTTCAGCATAAGACACAGTGCATCTCATTTACAGAGTAAACTAAATACACCCATACATTTAATACCTGTGTGTACCAAGTTTTTCACACTGGCCACAATTTATTTGTGGAAAGCGTAGTATCTGTTATAACTGTAAAGTAAAAGGCATGGGGCAATGAAATGCTTGACTTAGAAAAATCTCATCTTAGTAAACAGTCTTTACAGTCCAGAAATATCTGATGAACTAGAGTGGGTTATACTTTGATTACCACCAAATAGGCGGACCTCATAACAGTGCGAACTGATATGGAATACTGTAGGCATAAGAAAACGCAAGAGACGCAGTGTATATTATGCGCGGCGCGTGATTCTGTTCAAACGCTCCAGAACATTTGGTTTACTTTCACACGTGGAACAATAACAACTGAATAATTCCCGCCTATTTGGTGGTAATCAAAGTATAGTCCTAATACAGGGTGACAAATTGTAATGTTCAATAGTTAAACAAGCAAAAGTTGCAAGTGACTGATTCCTGGACTGGTTTAAAAGTGCACATACATTTTTCTCTTCCTCAAGCACTCCATGTATGTTCAAATTGACGATAGTTCTTAGGGTACTTACATTGTTGTACACTGTTCTTACAAAAATTGCACGATCACTAACACTACTTCCTCAGTGAATACATAATAAATTGGAAGAATCAGAGATAATAGAAGGGAGGGATAAACAACTTGTCAGTTTTCTTAGATCCCATGTTTGCCCTGGTCCAAATACAATAATCATAAGTCTTCATCAACACTGGCATGGATTAATGAACAAATACATTTAACTTCACTCTCGTCTTCTAAATAACATGCTACTTGGAAACTCTACACCTGCTCTTAATTCACCGTAGAGGTACCACATATTATAGGATTTGTTGCCCTAGCAATCGGTCCAAACAAATCACAAGGTTTATAGCGTGGGGAATTCAAACTTTTCACTGTGTAACATGTGTCCTGTTCCCTGCAATTTGTTTGGTCCAATTGCTGGGGCAATACATCCTATTACGTACTATGTGTTTCTGATCCAAAGTAAGACCAACCAATGAAACATATCATATGATGAAGTAGGAACTAGTTCTTGACAGGGTGACAGTACACAATTGTGTACTTTTGTGATTGGATCTGGAAAAACCTGTCGGACATCACACTTGATCAGTTGCCAGTGGGCAGCAATGGTGGTTAAAAATTCATATTGATTGCAATGCGCACATCCATTTGCTGCAAATTGGCTCAAAGAAGGACACCAAACTAGTAGGCAGAGAGTCTCGACCAAGTGCAACATCGATTGGGGTTTTCCCACAGATGCTCACATATACTATTGAAATACATCAATCTATCCTATTTTGAATTTTGACATGATTTGAGTAAAATCAGCTCTACCTAAACACTTTGGCTGGTTTTCTGAAAGGGAGTCTAAGTTTAGACCCGGGTTTAAACCAGGGTTGGTCCTACATGAGTGGACCTTTTTTCCTTCCAAAATACTCTAAAAATGTGCTGTAATGGGTGAGAAAATTCCTCATGAATGGGCCGGAATGGCCCCTCCATGATGAATTTTCTCACCTGTTACATTTAACTTTCATTTAACTAACATTTAACTAACTATATTTTTTCAAATGTGCCAGTGTCTCTTTAAATTCACTTTTCTACAGGTGCAAAATCCTGTACATTCACGATTTATTCCCTGGGGTATAAAGTCAATCTTGTGCTCCATGCAGTGGTAACAGTTATTGGTGGCAACTTGAAATTAGCAACTTATTCACTTGATGGTAGGGTGGGTAGAAAACGTAATGATTCTCACACAAGGTTGGTAGGGTACCAGATAATGGGTGGATAGGGTACAACTTTCAGAAGGTGAGGAGCCTTTATTCCACCTTGCCAAATATTTCATCCATTTACTGAAAAAAAATTATTAAATTGTACGACAAGAATTCCCTGAAATCTGGTTTTGTCCCTGCTAAATGAGGGTGGCCGGATACACCTCACACTCAGCAATACTGCTCTGTGAGGATTTATTGGAGCAAAAGCTAATATAATTGACCGGATGCCCTTCCTGATGTCAATCCACAGTTTTGGGTGGTGGGCCTAGCCTTTGGGCAACCTCGGCCCACCATGCAAGGCAGCATGTGCTGGATGGCCGCCATTACCTCTCCAGAGCTGACACCCTTGTAGGTAGATCTTCTTTACCATTCTACCTCCTCATCAGATTTCCTTAGAAACCTAATGTGGGTGAGGGTTTAGCCGCCGACAACTCGGCCCTGGGACAGGTAGTACTGGTTACCAGGATACCAGTAACAGCCCCTCAAAGGAAACCTGATCTGACTAATCCTAACCTGACTAATAAAATTCAATTCAACTTAATATACAGACTCAATTCAACTCAATAGCATTCTTAAGAGCTCACAGCCACTAGATGAGAATTGAACTTTGGTGATAGCACCATGGCCTATACTAGAGCCAGCAGACAGTGTGAAAACACAGGACTCTTACCACTGTAGGACACTAAAATAATTTGGTAAATTCATATCACAAGTACTACAAATTTTTGGCAAGATCAAACGATGGCTCCAAATTGCCTTAAAGATCAAATGCAATTGCCAAAACACAAACTTTACATGATGATAAACAAATATGCAATGACAATAGTTACACTTAAAATGTATAGACCACTTTCCAGATAGTGTTGTTGCCTAGGTAACCCCACGCTTTCTTGTGAAGCAATGTGCATAAATTGTCTTTCTACTCTGGGAGAAACATGGCTATTTGGAAAGAGTTCAGTAGGTACCCCCTTTTAAAATTCTACAGGAAACAATTTCCTTTTATTTAGGGCATAAAAATAACAAAACGCTAACCCTAAGGTAAAAAATAAAAAACAATTTGTTACATATAGAACTTCAAAGGGGGACATATGGAACTCTTGCAAGATATTCAAGTAATTATTTCTTCCAATACACTTATTTGCAAAAAAAATATAATCCAAATGTTTTAGTTATAATGGTAGCCATTTAGGTTTTCAAATGGCACGTGGCAGCCCCCCCCCCAGTAAAGCGAGGAGTGATTAGTGAACCAAAACCATTTGAAAAGTGAAAATACCGTGTCATAGTAACTTCTATCTTTATACTACAACTCCTCTGTGGTGCTTTGTGATATGTAACACAAGCAAACAAGACACACCCGAGTTGTATATTTTTTGAGGTGGGCTGCCCTCTGTAATCTAGAAAGTGATCTATTTTACTAACATACATGTACAAAGGCTATGCATGCTCACCATATCACAACAGTGATACACACTAAAATGTGTGTTATTGTTCATATCCACCACAACCTTATGGCTACTAGCTATTGTGAGGTTAACCAACTTAGAAACATGGTTTCAATTATTTATTTCAAAACAATAGATTTTAGAAAAATCATGAAAGAAAGCCATTTTTTTGCATCTCCAGACCGGCAAGAGTTCAATAAGTACCCCTTCAAATTTCTACATGTAACACATTCTTTTTCTCCTTTGGCCTTAGGGTTAGGGATTTTTGTTTATGTAGGCCATAAATAAAAAGGATTTGTTTCCTGTAAAATTTAAAGGGATACATATGGAACTCTTTCCCTTCAGACCTAATTTTTGAAGCCAAGCCCATTTCTATACAAATCCACTCTTCATATATTTTTAGAGGGTTCAATGTCTTATTTACAACACTGTAGCAAAAGTATATGCACTCATTATGGAGCATATATTGATAAAAAAATGCTTAAATTGATCTGATTTTGATAATTATCTTTGGATTTTGAGAAATTTCAGGTCCAACAATACTGCGGGACATTTCTTTCATGATGTTCTGAAATCATTAAGTTTTAAGAAGCAATTAGAACTATGTTTCTAAGTGACTGGACAGTACCAAACTTACCGTCAATATTGCCCTTTAGTTCATCTAAACCAATAATGTCAAACAGCTCAAATGGCCCCATGGGGTGGCCAGCTCCCTGCTTCATAGCCGTGTCTATATGCCTGGCTGAAGCTTCACCTAAAGGCATAGCATACCATCAAAAAATTGTGGGAGTGGACATGTACAATACATGGGCCACACAGGGTGACACCCTGTGTGGTGACTCCCAGGCCGACCTGCGTGATAAAACTTCATGACGTTCCAGCCCATATAATCAGCCACTCAAAGGACCCATAGGATGCCCAGCCCAAGCTTCATGGCAGTGTCTATGTCCCGAGATCGGCGTCTCCTAGGACAGTGTAGCACCAAAAATAACGGCAAACAAAAAGTTCGAAAGAGAGAATGCAAAGCACAGAAAAGGCTATTACGTGAATTGTGAGTTACCTGGAACGATGAGTGCAGGTGAGAGTTAGGTAAACTGAATTTACACTTCGGGAATATTCCTGGGAGGATGTTAAGCACTATCAGTGATTTGCTAAATCAGAAACTCAAAAAAGTCATCAAAAATCAGATTTTTTTTGCATGTTTGTAACAAGTTAATTATCCTAACATGCCCTTGGCCAAGGCTAAGGACTAAAGGGGCATTTGTGATCCACAGCCTCGTACCCCACCAATAGCTAGAAATGTTGAGATTTTTATATCACTCTGAAAACCGTTAGCTTTAGTAATCCATGGTGCCCAATTTACGTGCAAATTCGGTGTCGCATTCTGTAAGAAATTGCAAATTGTATTTTTGTCCGTAAACGGACAGAATTCACACAGTACCCATGGACCGTGGGAAACGAGCAATGCTCATAACACAGTAAAACCGTAAACAGGATCAGCTCAAATTTGAGAATAAGCATTTCTCAAGGATACTATGATCAAGGAATTTAAAACAGAAGGTATTGAAAATCACGAAATGCACTTTAAAGACGCCGGATAATGATGAAATGGATGTTTAGGCTACTGTCCCTACAACACTTTAACTGAAACATGTGTAATTGAATGGCGAGGGATTAAGAACTGTGATTACTACGGTTTCTTCTCTTCTGTCCATATTTTCAGTTGAAAAAATAATTATGAGAATTCTACAGACTTATCCTTCACACTATTAAGCTATTCCTGCCACATTCAAATATTTGATCTATTGGGTGAAATCGCTGCTAGTGATTTAAGCTGATTTCCCTCTTCCACAATCGGTCAAAATCTTGAAACTTAGAATCTTTGAAATGGCCGATTGATGCAAAGAAAATCCTAAACGAAACAAAATTCTGATCAATGTGAATGTTTTAAGATTTAGTGATATGGAAACAGACAGGCTTTATCTGAGCTCGTAAAAATAGAAAATCAGTTTCTAAGGCCAATGCTAAATTTTACATTTGTAGGAAATATTTTGACTCCATATGACAATCTCAGTTTTATCCTCATTCAAATTCTTGCAAGTTGCAACATTTTTGATTGTAAAAATTTATTTGATGTCCAAACCTTCCAAAGTGTAAATTCAGTTTTGACATGGCTGAAAATGAACGTCAATCAAAGTGAAAATATCTGAAAAATTCAAACATTATTCCTGAATATATGTCATGTAGTATTTAATTTATGGGCTATAATGTGGAGTGACATGTTGACACACTTCAACACATTGAGTTTTTCTTGCTCAGGATACATCATAAGCCAAAAATGATAATGCAAACCTTTTATTTCTAGCTTACCTCCTAAATTTCATTAAAAAAATCAATTTTGGCCAAAACATTTGAGATGTTGCAATTAAGCCAGCATTGATCCAGATATAAAATGCATAGAGCTGGGCATCTCAATGTTTTTAAAAGCATGTTACATATTTATGAATAAAATGGACAATGACCCCTAAATGACATTTGGCCTAAATGCCATGACACCTTTATCTCCCTACCCACGAATATGCCACAAAATTTGATTCTAATGAAAGAGTTCACTTTGCAAATATGAGGCTTTTAACCTACTAGGTTAACATTCCAAACTTAATTTCATCATTGACAATTACTTCATATGACTCTAAATGACATGTCCTTGGAAATTCTTGTCCCTCTGACCCACCCCATTCCAAGGATTATTTTCACCAAGTTTATTAGATGGCATTAGATTCGATTTTTAACCCCCCCCCACCACAAGAGGACTTTAACATTCGTGGTTTACCCAGAGGTGTTTGAGTCAATCCCAAAGAAGTGCACAGTTTTGGGGGAAATTTCCTCAATAGGGTCATGTGATCCCACAAAAATCCATTCTTAACACATAAAAAAACCCTGGCTTAACACTCATTTTAGCCCACAAAGTGTAGTCCTTTGGGATAATTTTTTAGCAGGATTAGGAAATATCTTGTGGTTCTTTTAACTTTGGAAACACTTTTTATCCCTAAGTACTGACAGGGTTTAGTACAGTACAGTATAGGAACATTGCAATGCATCATGGGATTTGATTCAAACACCTCGGGGTTACCCTGTCCATTACTAATTATGGGTTCATAACCAACATACAAGGAAAAAAATAGGGGACAGTGGTCCAAAATAGGTTGTCGATTATGTGGTCATTGGTAAGAGCAATCTATGACCTAAGTGACTCCTGAATGATCTTTGACCTTCCCATGTGTTACCCCACATAAGACCCTGTCTCAATGTATAAGCCAAAACAAGTATGAAACTTTAATCAACTTTAGATGAAATATTGGTGTAAACACAGGAAAATGAGAATTTGAAACAGTACATGAATAAGGTTATCCTCATAGCCAAATTAGGTAATAGGTAAATAATATATATTATATGGCATAATCCAAATTTGATATTTCTGTTGAACAAGGCTTAAAATAAGGGAAACTAGGTAAAACACACTGAGACATTATAAGTAGTAGTTGTATGTTTTAGTAAATACTAGAAGATTGAAACGAAAATTATAAGAAAAAAAAAACAATCACATCAAGTGCTGCACTAACACACCGCCTTAAAGTGAAAAGTTTAACCAAAGTGTGTATACTAGTGAAATATAATGACCCTAAAGTTGACCCCTGACTGGCCTTTGAACTTAACTGTTAGCTAAGATAAGACACCTTGTCTCAAGGGATAAGCAAAACCAATGGATGAATTAAAATCCAAAATCACTGCACTAAAACGCTAAGTAAGTTGAAAAGTTCAAACCAAAAGGTGAATACCAATGCAACAATATGACCCTGTGAAAACTGAATTGACCTTTGCCCTCATCTGATAAGCTAACATAAGATCCATCGTCTCAATGTATAAGCAGAGCAAGTATGAACTTGAACCATCAATGCCACTAAAAAATTGCTACAGTACGTGAAAAGTGTCAACCAAAAAGTGCAATATAATGAAAGATACGAGTGTCTCAAAGGTGCAAACAATGATGACAACTCTTCAATGAAATTCAATTATCAACAACCAAATGTACCAATCAACATATGGGCCTATCCAGTTACATGTAGAAAAAACGCCTAAAGGGATAGCAGCGATTTTCTAATCCGAAAACATCGAAAAAAATCATTTTCATATGCAATCAAAATTCATATTTTTATTTGTGTGTGTATGGGCATGGATATGCGAACATATAAACAAATATAAAAAATTAAAAATTGTGTAATTAAAGACACGGCAGTACTTTTTATCTGATTCTGATAATTTCTATACGTGCGACGTGCGTATCAAAATTTCCAAACTTGAGATCAAAAAGCTTTTCCGGTGAATTAACAGATTCAGCATGATAGTGTGTACCACAATCAGCTGTTTAGTACAGATTTTGAGACTCCGTCGCTGTATGTCTATATTGCGGGCGACGGTACGACAAATTCCTCAAATATTCCATTTTTTCACATTTGGTGGTGTTTCTACATTAAAGCATTGATTATGGAATTGTACACACTTTCCCCGATTATAAGTTAAAAAATGCATTCCAATTTTTCCGATTCTCTCGCATTATATCGCTGCTAATCCCTTAAGTACCCATTCAAAAAATCTTGTAAACAGCTGATGGCGAATATGGATGGATTGCATGCACTCCCCATCCAATGGCAGACCAAGGAACTTCCGGCCTCATGAATGTGTGCGAGTGGCTTGCCTACTTGTCCAGTTTCAGTTGGATTCAATAGTTCCTGTAAGCAAAAGATAGGCCTCTGTGAAAAAGTGTGAACGTTTGGTGCAATGCGGACCTTTTTATACATTTTCCTACCCAATGAGAGGACTGCCGACTAATGTGTAGGGGGGCCTGTGCTCTACGAAAATATGCAAAGATTTGACTTCAAAGGCTCCCCTAGAAAAAAGATAAAGGCAAAATATTTGACCTTTTATGTAATGTTGACCTTTCACATATTACCCAATTACAGATCCGGAGTACCCGTCGAGGGCCGAATGACGGCATCGTAGAGGCCTGGTGCCCTCCCACAATATGCCCAGGCTTGGCTTCAATCGCTCCTCCAGAAAAAAATGTCAAAAATGATGCCTTTTTTCTAGACACACAACAGACATTCCAGTGTCAATTAGACACATTTGCCAATCTGTATTCCTATAATAAGTTTTGATCAAGGCTCGACTCAGAGATTTTAAAATAATATAAAAAATTTTTTTGGTGTAATTATAAATAGTCAATTAGAACTGAAGATAATAACCTTAAAATTGAATTCCAATTCCAAAGTTTGAGATGAATCAGATTTTTTTGTTTTGATGCAGTAAACATTAGGTATATTAAAAGGTACCATAGGAACGTGTATAACCAAAATACTGGCATTTATAACAACGTGTGATTTTCTATATGAAGGACTTGATTTGAGCTTAGATTTCACTCTATGGACAAGCATTTGGTATATGCAAAAAAAAATGTTTGAAAAATTCAGGGCGCCTCATCTGGGAAATCTCTGAGTCAGCCCTTAAGTTATGCATCCTGAAGTAATTAAGACTGTCGGCAGGAGCAAAACAGTAAGGAGTATGTTATTGCATCTGCCTAAGGAAAAATTGTTTCTGGACTCAGTTCTGCAGACTCAAATTACTGTTGACTTTTTTTTTTGTGGGAGGAATTACGCTTTTACCCAAAACTAGGTCAGACACAAATAAATACTAAACTTGTGAAGGAGAAATATCAAGATGAGTTCTCTTGAATAATAATCCATAGTACTTTTACTACGCTTTAAATTGATGGCTAAAAATAAGGATTGATATTGCGCCTTGCACTTGTAGGCACATTCAAATGTTCACAGACCACATTAAGTCATGCTAGAAAGGAAAAGGAATCTAAGCAAGCCCTGAGTCACTGGATCACTGAAAATTACATTAGCCTGCCACAAGAATGTTCTACCACCAGGGAATTTTGTGACCATTTTTTTTTCACAAACTGATGAAAAATCTCACATTTTGTAAAAATGTTGGGAGTATATTCCATCTAATCATAACACAAAAGTGCACATCAGAATCAACCGAGCTAAAACTTTGGAAATAACCTTTCTCAGGAATACACCTAATGAATCATATACAGATATGAAGGTGCTAAGGTATGATGACAAATGCACCCAATGTGTAGACATAAAAATTCTGCAAGTATAACTTGCAAGATTCCCCCTGGCTGGATTTTTTTAAGGATAACAAAAATTTCACGTTTAGTCAAAAGCTGAGATCGGGTAGTCCCCCTTTAACATAGAGTATTGAATATAGTATTTTACACCTCACGAATATCCAGAACAAAATTTTCATATTCATTGGTGATTCCCCCCCCCCCCTACGCGAGCTATTTGCCCTAGGGAAAATAGATTGAAAGTATTTCCCTACAACCGCGTCCCCAGAGTTCACAGTGAGGTGTAATTAAAACAAATACTACATGGTTTTATATCGGGAAATAGGGACACACTATTTACCCTTGGTGGGCTACGGGCTATCACGAAACCCGATTTTCCCTAGCCAGTACCTCGGGAAGTAGTGCTACCCTATTTTCTCTAACATGTAGTATTAGTATACTGCTATAAGAGGATCTGGTTCGAAATATGGACTTAAAGGCACTATCAGACTGATTTGATAAATCAGATAAACAAAATAATCATCAAAAATCAGCTTTTGCATGTCTGGAAACTAGTATTGGTATTCTAAAATACCCTGCAAGTGAGTACGACCAAAAACAGCCTATAAAGACAAAATCGGTTTTTTAGTATATTGCCGTGAACGGACACTTTCTACACACGTAATTGAATGAGATTCGTTTCGTATCTTTGAACATGCCATTTTCTTCCTTTTCTGTTAATTCTTCAGTTGGAAATTTAACTTATGAGAATTCTAACAGACTTATCCTACACTTATAAACTATTTGCAAATTTCAAATATTTTGACTCTATCGGATAAATCACTGATAGTGAACGTTCTACTTCCTGATATGAGGGGCAAAAATTCCCATAGGAAATGAAGCTAACCAGGTCACTGTGACTGCAGGTCATTTTTTCACTGGTGCTTTGAATTAGGTATTTCAAATGTCACTTCATAATTATACTTTTATAACATTGCACGCAAAAACAGCCGTTTAACATAAATTCAGGTGGTCAAATTAGTTTCAGAATTAAGCAATCCTGATTGTTATCAGTATTTATCTGAATGTGTGGCATTATTTCGGGCATTTTGAGAAAACATTTGGTTGAAAAAACAACTGGGAGGATGTTTATCAGAGGGGATAGATTACTACAGACTATATGGTATCAATGTCATTAGGTGTACAATATAAGCGTATTTTAAGCGTGTAGTGCGTTCTGCTAGCGTACCATGCACTGGCTGGTGATTGGGTGCAAGTGCACCTTGACAACAATCGCTGTTGCTGAGTGGCTCAATCGTGCACGATCAGTGCAAAATTTGCATAGCCCTGGTCCCGGAAATGGCATGACGAGCGGACTACGCATTAAAGGAATTGTGGTTTACACTTTAATAAACAAATCAGGATCTTCTAAAATTTAAAAATTTGCAACAGGTTTCAGACTTAGAATCAAAGTGACTGGATATTCATGACACTAAATACAAATTGCTGGAATTAATAATTTGACTAAAATGTTATGTCTCCACTCTTGTGCAAAAGTGTAAAGCCCAGTGTATTGAGTCAATCCCACAATGCTCCAGATTTGGGAAATTTCACCTCCATACGGTCATGTGATCCTACAAAAATACTATTCTTAACACATAAAAACCCTGACTTTTATGCTCATTTTAGCCCACAAAGAATTATAATTCTACAAAACCCATCGTGTTCACCTCTATCTTATGGGTAGACCGTTCATATAGAAGGGGGCCCATTGATGCAAATGAGGTATTACAATTGATTCCGTCATGCGCTGTTTGACGTTGTGCAGTAGTGCTTGACGGAATGAATGGTAATACCTCATTTGCATCAATGGGACTTCTACAGCCTGTCTAAAAAAAAATGGTACAATCAGAAAAAAATGGCTAAATATGAAATCTCAAAATAAGTCATTTTTACTTGACATAATATTAAAGAACAAAGACCAGGCTTTCCAATGGTGTTTGTTTCATCTCATTTGCTTTTGTCAATCCAGAGATATAATCAATTTAGTGCGATATACCAAATTCGATTTTGTGCCACTTTTATGCATGTTTCGCCTAGCTATGCCGTGCTGTCTTAAAGCTCACCAAAGATTGCAACTTGACAAAAAGAAACAAAACACAGATTAAATTTAGTAAACAATGGAAGTCTACTTTTATCGACACAAGTTTTAATAGTCAACATAATCAGTTCAATTATAAAAATCTTCTTTTCATAAATAACAAAAAAATAAAAATATTTATTGCACGTCAATGAAATGGAGCTTTGAATTTATTAGATTGGTATCTGTTAAAATCATGCCAGAAGGAATGTAATTGCAGCCAAAATAAACAATCCAAATCCAAAGAATGGTTTAAAATATTGCACTATCTTTGTGCATTTACTAATTTTTGAAGTCAATAAAAATTTGAATTTGGAAGCAAAGTATCAAAGTGGTTCGGTAGAAATTGCGTTCATGGGATCATTCAAAATCATAGAAACTCTCTCCTCCAGATTGCTGTACGCCGGTTGTACGCTCGTGTTCTCATCTGACAAACAACAGTATGTGGAATGTTATTCACTTTATCTAAAGCCAGAACTCACTGATCATAACTTCCACCATATGTAACTGTTTTCGTATCTTTTAGAGTTTCTTTATGAAGTTAATCCCTTTTTAAAGAATTTCATAGCTGTTCAAGTGTGAATAACTTATGTTTAACTAATTCGTTCACCGTTTTCACTCAACCAGAAAGTGGCACAAACTCGATTTTTGTGTTCCGCAGTAAACTGGAGTTATCTCTCGATTGAAATAAGCAATTGAGATGAAACAAAAAATCCTGGAAAGCCTGGTCTTTTCTCGTGAATGTGATATACAAAACAATTTACTTATGTTGAGATATAATATTGAAAAAAAATCGGTTTTTGATTGTACCATTTTTTTTTGAGACAGGCTGTATATGAAACATCTACCAATTTTGGACATTGAATGAGGAGCATGTGCAGTGGGTGGAAATTAAAATTCCACAGTGAATGTATTGAACCATATAGCGGAAAAAATCAATTCTATGCTTAATGAAAGCATTCAAGTCAACGTAAACCCATTTATAGCTACATTAACTCTCAAAACATTCTGACTAATCGTATTTGCTTCCGTGGTATTCAATGTAACAGGTACTTGAATGTTACTGACTTTTGAGCGCCTGCGTTGTGGTTTGAAGAAACACAAGTCTTTGCACCCTCTGTAAAATGACGGAAGCATGAAAGGCCAGATTATCTTAGTTCGTGTATGAAACAGGTGAATCGGGCCACATAATTATTTTCTTTTTCTGCCTCCTCTCCCAACTAATCGACGCTGTCCAAAACTTTTCCCTGGTGACACGATGGGTTGAATCTACTATAGTACTTAGGGAATTTTTAACATGATCATGAAATGTCTTGTGGTTCTTAAACTTTTGGAACACTTTTTATCCCTAAGTACCGACATGTACTTAGTACAGTAAAGGCACACTGTAATGCATTATGGGATTAGTTCAAAACCCCCTGGAGTAAAGCCCGTAACAAAAGACCGTCTCATTTACCCTGATCAAGGCTGTCTGCTAAGAACTGACAAACTTGTTATTTTCCACACTGTGCTTCATAATTAAAATTTATTATCAATTATTTTGAACATTGTGTTTTCAGGTTTGAAATCAGTGCTTTAGCATTTTTTAGGGCTACCCTGTCTAGAGAAAGATTAAATAAAGAAAAAGATGGTACACTGCCTGGTGGTCTGTTGTGCACACTGGCTGGATCCAGGATAAAACCACAAACACCTGTTGTGGTCAAGTGCAGTGGTTGTTCTACTCAGAGTGACAGCCTTGATTATATTGCTTTGTGGTTTTAACCTTCCCTGTGCAAAACTCCTATCAAATTTTTGCAAATGCAGAAAAAGCCTGACACACTGAACAAGGCGCTCTGCCTGAGTTGAACTTATTGAACTCACTAGTGGAAGCATGGAACATAGGCCAGGTGAAATTAGAGACCTCAAATTAGGTGTTTAATAGAGTGAATTCTCGCCATTTTTTAGTTTTAGAGAGGGGGATATGCTCCACTCCTTATATGATGACATTATTTATATCAGACGTGTGAACCAATGAATGAAGTTGGTAGAGCGCCTTGAACAAGGCTAGTAAGGATGAGG
>JAMKCH010014922.1:0-45925 GCA_023653785.1 Ophioderma brevispina | reverse complement strand
GCAAGTGCAGTAGAAAAGGCTCCAAACTTCGGAATGGTATTCCACATGGTTCTGTCCTGGCACCCGGTCTTTTCAATAGTATCAGTAATGCCGAATCCGAATGGAGTTCTTTCGCAGGTACTCACGCAGAGGATATGGTACCTGGAATGCTGCTGATTCCTTGGGCCTTAGAAGCAGTGTGCAGAAAGAACCATAGCATCATCACTGCACAAGTTATTCTTCACCGACGGTACTAGAAAATCTGCAAGCCAAGACTGTAGGCTCTGTTTCCACTTGCAAACCACTGCGCTAAAAAAGAAATTAACATCATTAGTGGCGAACGAAAAGGTGACCAACCAATCCAAAACAACAAAGGACCTTGGCGTCATAATGGACCGCAGCTTTTGACACTTCACGCTCATCAACTGCTTTTGTCTTGGGCATAGTCAACTGCTTCTTATTACTCATGTCTCCAAACACAGTGGTCTCAATATGATCCAGCAAGAGATGGGTACAACATCTGGCTGCTTCACAGTGAATTCCACAGGGTCCTTGGTCTGTGCCTCTGTTGCTCCAACAGTGGGCAGACCAAGAGGGGGGGACATGTTCCATTGTCTGTGGTGCCAGTTCACAACCAAGGTAGTGTCCTGATCTGCTTCAAGGTAGCCCCACTTTCTACAGGAAAACCTGTAGATCGGCCAATTTCTGGTTTCAATCTGTTGAGGCATCGCAAGTCAGCCTTGAGGAGTCAACTCCAAGGTGAGCGATGCTCACCGGGGTTCAATACCAATAGATGCTTCTTGGGTGGTAGCAAGTCTTTCTTCCACAAGGCGACTCTCTTAAGCTACTTGGAGGACTTTTTCAAAAATTCCAGAAAACTAGTGAACGATTACAAGCATTGGAAGCTTAAAAATTTTTAAAAGTACAATGCGAGAAAAATGAGTTGCAGTGCAGTTAGTACAGACATAATTAAAGCATTTTATTTTTTTCTTTCGCAGAACAATGGTAAATTATATCATTGTAGTGTTCTAAAAAAATGCCTTGGTCTTAAAGATATTACTGTAAGGCTCATATTAAAACAAAAACAAATTTTTGCAGATTTTTGCACACGTTGAGTCAAACTTTGATGACGTCATTCAAATTTTGGCCAAATAGGACAGACTTAGGTGTACATACTTTGAAATAAAACTAGATTTCCTTACTCGAACATCTAATGTATATGAGACGTGTTAAAATGTGAATTAAATTAATAATAATATGTGCTTACCAGAGAAAATAGTACGTATTTTAGACCTCGGATAACCAGAGAAATACGTTTTGAGGAAATTTCCAAAAGAAAAATCTATTTTGTACTGTGTATAGGAAAAATGAAAATTAAAAGTTCTCTAACACAAAATGTAAATATCATATAGCTTTCCAAAAAAGTGAACTAGGAAGCTTGTGAAAGACACTATTCAAATATGCAAGAAAATAAAATAGTAAAATTCAAATTTTCCCCCAAAAATTCGAAATGTGATGGCCGTCATTTGATTGTCGTAATATCTATTTTTTGCAATCCTGGCGAATATTTTTACGACTATGGATCGTAATCCTGGGGTTTAAAACAAACCATTAATGTTCGTCTGACAAAAAAGTTCCTCGAGTAACCTCCCACTTTATACAGTGCCTTGGAGCCCATGACTAGAATCCTTCCAAAATACCTTTGTGGAACATTTGGCGGACGATTTTCAGGTAAATCTCATTCCTAAATAAAAGACGAAATAATGATATTTAAAATTTGTGGATTTGCGAATATGCTACACAAAACACTCAAGTTAGTCATTCACTACAGCCTAGTACAAAATCTGATCACACACCTTTGATCACACACTATACTGATGTATGTACACAGCATATACGAAGCCCGGGGGGGCCACTTGTATCCAAAGGTGGATATGATGCGTGAACAAGAAAACGCGTAAACGGGTCTCTTTTTTCTAACAGGCGATGTACGTGCGTACATTGATTAGGGTGTCAAAAACAGCAAAATATGGAAAAAAGGGTTTTTTTTTTCGTAACCCTGAAATTGTGATGTACGCGAGATCAAAATCATCAAAAATATTGTAATTTGGAAGTAAAGCAACATGAGCAAAGCCAGATAATAAGGGTAAATTATCAACACAATGCAGTGCTTACTTGTTCAGGGTAGTGTTATATTACCCTCAAAATTTTGATAAAAAAATATTATTTTCTCAATTTTATTTGAGAAAAGATTTCTCACGGGAAAAGTACTTTGTGTTTGATAAAAAAAGAGAGCAGGGGATTCCCAGTGTTGTTTGTGCAAGGTGCACCTGTTAGATAGATTGCACAATAGGGGAAAGATGTAAACTTAGAAACTGAGTCAACTTGTCTATGCTTTGAGATCAAAACATTGCATGATCTGGGAAATTCCCCATGAGTTATAAATGTGAAATGATGCAATTCAGGTGATGTAATTTTTGTGAAATCTGATTTGACAGTGCTAGGTTATGTTTATGCATGATCCTGTGGTAATATCTATTTTAAGACTTGGGAACTTTGTGAAATGATGGTATAAAGCTGAGTTGCAAAAGTTTTGATTCGCCAGCAGTAGTACCCAAGGAAGCTATACAGTATAATTATTTATAGCTAGTTTTAATCTACAATAATGGTAGATTTGAGCTTTACATATTGCCAGGATTTTTATAATATTGGATGCCGCCGGAGCTTAATAGCTGATCTGTGTGCTGTCGTCTTTTAAGCCAGAAGAGCTTCAGTTTTTGAATCAAAGAGAGATTGGTTGACCACCATTACGGACACCACCGTCGACAAATTGTACGTAGAAATGGAATATACCATTGAAATTGATATGGGAAACCAAAATTATAGTGCGAGCTTCTTTAATACACTCATTCGCAGGTACTTGAAAAATGTAAACATTGTAAAACTTTGCTGGAATTTGACAGCTTTATAATGAATAAATTTGTCTGATATCGACGATGGAGAAAGCCGATTATTAATTGAATATTTATAAACAAAATATACATATTTAAGACTTATTCTGCACTTCTATGGGAATAATTGGGCCTCACCTGAGATAACGAAATTGCTTTGTCCATTCATGTGATGGACCCTGGATGCGACGAAATTAAATTAATTTCGAAGAAAATGTATGAAAATAAAGTTAATTTCATAGATCAACCATTTGATATAATTGACCAAAGACGAAATTGTTTTAAACAAACGCACATTTTTGGGGGGGATGAAAAACAAATTAACGACATATAATATGAAACATAATAAAAAGAATTATACTGTGATTTTTTATTCGTGTCACTTCATGCATATTTTTGTCCAGGGTATATGGCCTCATTTGCAGAGGATGTATTGATACCGAAATTTAAAAACCGGGGAGAGTGGAGTAGATCAATTATTTTGTACAAATGTTCTGTTATTGCGGATAAAGGCTTCAAAATCCAAGGCTTTTAGAGTCCTGAATTTCTTGAGGAGAAACTTCCACCACACTTCATCCTCCATTAAAGAGAAATTGTATACAATGCTTGCTCGTCCACACCTTGATTATGCGTCAGCTGCTTGGGATCCCTATACACAGAAAAATATCAGAGATCTTGAGAGCGTCCAAAATGGAGCAGCCCGCTTCATAACTAACACCTATGGGAAGGATACCAGCATCTCGGCTTTAAAATCTAAACTAGACTGGCCTCCACTTCAGGAGCGACGCCGCAGGAGTAGACTTACATGTTTTTATAAAATTCTCAACGGGGACATTGATATAAACCACGATGATTACATCACACCAAAACCAGACGGTGCCAGGAGCGGACATAACAACCAATTTAATGTTGATCGAACAAAAACAGACGCATACGCCAACTGAAAGAGCTTCCCGATTCCATTTTGCCACATGCCATGCAATGCATACTACTTGCACAAGTCACAACCAAACATAATTATCATTCAATCTTACCTCACACTCATGTTCAATTTGTTCATCATATTTTATGGAAGAATAAACTCTTATTCTTATTTTGGTAGGGCTACCATCACCTTAAAAGTGTCAATGAGTCCCAAATATTGACGTTTGGACCATCGTTGAGATACTGCAACCCCACACGGACATCAGGAGATGGTGGAGGTCGTCTCAGGAGTTTTCCACAATGGAGACAGCATCCTCCACCTCTCTTTTGTCTTGTAAACACAGTGTGGGTTCCAACTGGTGCTGTGACTACTCCTTCTCTCTTTCCTTTATCTCCTTTGTTGAGCTAAGTAGGTCAATAGGTATATACTTAGGTCAACCCAACTATGGTGAAATAGTACATGCCGCCTTGTAGGTTGGTTCGTGTGTGCGAAAAAGGCTAAGGGACCATCCCTGACAGAAAAGGCACCTGCTGCCTTGTAGAGTGTCACTGTGAAAGACAAAGGCTAAGGGACCTTCCCCAACAGAAAAGGGTGCTGGAGACCTGACGAATCCCAGCTACTATTTAGCTAATTGACAAGATGAATTGTTAAAGCCCCTCATTTAAAGTCTGTGCATCCTGAGTCAACATTGGTCTATACTAATACGTATGATGGGTTGGTCCTAAAGCCTACTGGACGGCCCAACCCTGATATTGACAAAAGATGTATGGACAACTTTGTTAGACGCAAAAATGATTTCATCATCAGCACATTTAATGTCCGGACACTGTCAACAACAGCTAAGAAAGAATAACTCGTACATGAAGCACAACTGTATGATATCGATGTCATCTGCATACAAGAACACCGCACTGTGCAAGGTGAACCTCTACTACAGGAGACTATCCATGGATATGCACTTATTACAGCCTCTGCCTGGAAGAACAAGAGAAATGCAGCTACAGGAGGTGTGGGGTTTCTTTTGTCACCAAAGGCTCTCAAGTCATGTGCCAACCTTGTCAACTTTAATGAGCGCATCTTGAAGCTTACACTGACGGGCAATCCTGAAACAACAGTCATTTGCTGTTACAACCCCCACAACGACTATCCAGAAGAAACTGTCTCTCACTTTTACCATGAACTTTCCACTGCCACCAGTACAGTTCAAAAGCCCATAATCTTCTCTACATCCATGGAGATTACAATGCTAAGCTTGGGCCTGATGATGCGCTGTTCACTTGCAACAACGAGTCCAACAGAAAGGGAATGTACATGAAGGACTTCATGGAACAATTTAACCTTGTTGCCACTAACACAAAATTCCAAAATCAAGCAGGTAGACTATGGACACACCGCCGCCCAAATGGAGAACTTGTCCAACTGGACTATATTATGGTCAGAAAAGAGAACTCAAGAGCCTACAACACTTTTGAAGCTGTTAAGTCTGATCACAGAATTGTCTCTTGCAGGAGCCAGATAAATTATCGTCAGAGTAAACCCCCTCCCAGAGATCCCATGAAAACAATTGACTGGAGGAAGGTAGTGGGGGATACAAAGCTTTGTGAGCAGTATACTGTAGCAGTACATAACAGGTTCAACAATCTTGTTGATGAGCTTGAAGACAAGAACTCCAGTACAGTATATGATGTCCTCACTGCAGCCAACAAAGAAATGGCATTGGAGATGCTACCTAGAAGAAAGAAGAAGACTACTGCCTTTGCCTCAAACGACAAAGTCAGCAAAGTCAGAGAAAAACTGAAGTCTGCAGCCAAGAAGCACCGTACTAAATCCACCAGAAGCTCCAAGCAGAACCTTGCTGCACTTGATGATGCTTACACTGTGGTGCTTGAGGAGCATGTTAAGTCCAAGGCTGAAGCACTTGACGCCCTATATACATCTTGAAAACAAGCATGCTGCTGCCTGGGAGGCCCTGGGGGAGCTGACCGATAAGAAGGCCACTCCACCTATAAGAATCAAAGGTGAAACAACTGAAGAGCGCCTTGACACGTGGTTTCACCACTTTAGTTCTCTACTTGGCAAGCCAGTTCAGAATAACACTAACCTTGATGAACCTTTCTTCCTTCCATCCAGACTGGACCTTTCACTATAGAGGAGCTTCAGATCTGCCTGAAGAAACTGAACAACACCAAGACACCTGGTCCCTGGAAGAATCCACTATTCCATGATGAACTGTTAGAATTTTGAAACAACACATACATGGGAAACAAACCAGCTGCCTTTTCAACATCACTCATCATTCCTCTACCAAAGAAAGGCGACCTCCAACAACCCCAAAACTACAGAGGAATCACACTGTCACCACTGGCCTCTAAGATCTAAAACTCCTCAACAGAATCACTCCTCATATAGATCCCATTCGCAGCCGGAACCAGAACGGATTTCACAAAGGCAGATCAACACTACCTCAGATACTTGCCCTCAGAGGATCATAGAAGATTGAGATTTCCATTCCAAGAGAAAACCTCCAATGTGTTTGTTAGATATTTCCCAAGGCCTTTTGACCGTGTAAACAGTGATGTAGATGCTGCTATTTCCTCGCCAACTACGGTTGTCCCAGATGCAGGACTGCAGGCATTGTCATCATGTATGATGACCCATATAGCTTTTGTGCAGACCATGATGCGGCCCCACAAAGTGAGTTCCTAACGAACTACTGAATCCTCCAAGGAGATCTCTTGCTCCCTATCTCTTTGTAGTCGTGGTTGAATTACATCCCAGACATAGTCTTGACAATCATGAAAGACAAGGACTCACCACAAAACCAATCGTTCTAAGACGTCACCAAAGTTCAGTATCTCACAGACTTGCTACGCAGATATCTATCCCTAACAGCTATCTGATAGTGGGCACAAGACATCTTCTAACATCACTTGAGAATGCTGCAGACAAGTCGGCCTCCATCTAAAATGCCAAGAAGACTGAATATATGACTGGGTCAATGTGGAAGATTATCATCAACCTATCTGCACAAAACATATGGTAGCCACCTAAGATGTCAAGGACTTCAAGTATCCTGGGTCATATGTTGCCGACACAAGAAAGACTTTCTGTCACGCAAAGGACAAGCTTGGAATGCCTACAATAAACTACACCACTTATGGCAATCTGGTATCTCCAATTCAACCAAGCTGTAATTCTTTAGAGCCTGTGTAGAGAGTATCCTGTTATATGGATCTGAGACCTGGACCATGAAGAAGAGCTACAGGATAGACTGGATGGCACCTACACCAAGCTTCTTATGCGAGTACAAAACATATCCTGGCGTGAGCACAAGACCAAAGCACAGATATATGGAGATATCCCTCCAATTTCATCTTCTGTTGCCCAACGCCGTGCACGATTTGCCGGTCACTGTCATCGTGCGATTGATCAAGTAGTCTCAGACGTCACATGTTGGAAGTTACTGTGCCAAAACAGGGGTCGTGGCCCCTTTAACTGCATTGATGTGATTGCTCGAGACATCCAGCAGGATCCATCTGACATCCCCAACTTAATGACAAACAGGGACATTTGGCGCTACATGGTGAACAGCATCTCGGCTGCGGCTGTTAGATAGATGAGATACTGCATTTTAGGCCTATGCACAAAACACAATGTACGGTACAGTGCATCGGCGAGTCTATACACTTACACTTTGCACTCACTTTCACTCACAAACAGTTCATTTGTTCAAGCAAATTAACTGACATTTTTTTTCTTACCTCTGTTTGTCTTTAGGAAATTGAATTGAAATAAAATGTTGGTGATTTGGGGGCCGGGGGTTATTTGAGCAATTAACAGCTGAACACTAAACTTTCGATCTTCCCGCATTTGCTTCTGCACGTGCGCTATGCGAGATGTTTTCGTATTTTACCTACCTGACGCTTGGGAGCGCCCTTCCCCGTGAACATCCACTTCCGTTACACAAAAATGGTGAAGTGTCCCATCTTGCGTACAAAATCTTTGATGATATTCATGTAAAAGACACATTTGCTTATCAAAGTTACGGCAAACTTAAAAGTTAGCCTACAGATTAATACCTGGGTGTCTTTGGCCTCTTTATTAATGCCCTATCTGTTTTGGGATATGTTAATTTTATGTGTAAACAGTACCTGTATTCTTCCAATGGCCAAGACTATCATTTGCGAGCAAATTTAAGAAATAACATATTTTGTGAAAATGTGCCAGTGCGGCTTTAATTTTGCATGTATAGATTAATATTGGTTAGAAATGTACCCCCTGCGACGATTCAGCTAATTACACATTGTCCTAATTTTTGGGTGAATACCCTTTATTTCTATTCTATTACCCAAATAAAATAAAATAATAACCAAAAAACTGGCAATTCTGATTAAAAATTTAACAGTTGTTTACGTCTTTAGCAGCGCTCGCCCTGTCTTCTGCGCCTATAGTGGTGGTGACACGCGCCGAAAAGAATGAGCGCTTTGCATCACGCATTTAGGCGTAATCGCGACCCATTATTGATATAAAATTGGATCGAATAAGCTCAATTTTATCATTATCGTGTTTTGGATCTGATATTTTCACACACTTGGACTCCAAAAACATGATAATGCAGAATAATGGGTAGTAAACTAACCAATCAAAGAACGCGCTTTTGAATAATGTGCAGTAGAGGTAATATACAGTTCAAAAAAGTAAGCCCCCCCTGACAAATGTGCTTTTTTCTAGACAAGTTAGGCTCCTTAACCTGTTACAAAAATGTAAAATGTACACGGAAATGTTACACATTTAATGGGCAAACAAGTTTCACACAGCAGTTGACCTTCTCCCTGAAATGACGTCATTTATTAAATTTGATGACAAATAAAAAATGGCACTTTCTTGCATAGGGCTTTAAAAGTCGAGAAAATCAAGTTTCAAAGATCTTTTTAAAAGATTCTTTTTTCCCTATAACTGAACATCCGATTCCCATAAATTTGATACCACATGATAGCTTAGAGTTTCTTCTTTCCATTGGCATCAAATTAAGTACCAACATTCCCATTATGACGTCACTATGACGTTGAGGAAAGTATAAAAATACTGGATATAGGGTGGAAAATTGATATTTCGCAATGTTTCCGACTCAAAAATGTATCACTAAAACTCTCCGAGCATAAAAATAGCCATATCCCATTAAAGAGAGCAAAAACCGTGTGGAAATCGGATATTCTAAACTTTTTTGGTGAAAAAACACATTTTCCCCTATTCTACACTGTGTACTCTGGAAATTGACAGTTGTGCTAACATGCGAACTTTATAACGTCAGCCTGACGTAATTCTAGGCATGTTGGTACTCGTTTTGGTAGCAATGGAAAGAAGATGACCATAGCTATCCATTGGTACCAAAATCAAGTGTCTGTGGTATTCCTGTGTTGTACTAGGCATGTTGGTACTTCTCCGTCCGGGATTTTCTCGATTGTTAAATCCTATGCACGAAGTGTCATTTTTAATTCGTCACCAAATTTAATAAATGACGTCATTTCAGGGAGAAGATTAAACTATTGTGTGTGTTTTTTTTTTTTTGCACATTAAATGTGTAACATTGCAGTGAACATTTCACATTTTTGTCACAGGTTAAGGAGCCTAACTTTTCGAGAAAAGTGTACTTTTGTCAGGGGGGGCTTATTTATTTTGAACTGTATATAATAGAATTGTGGATAGAGGACGGCTTATGATATTCAACTGCATGCAAAGCAATGGGTTTCGGATCGTCGAATATCATAAGCCTTGAGGCTATACAGATAAGCCATCAATCGAATCTTTAATCGTCAAGTGTGACGTCGTATTACACAGTTGCACTACTTACCTTCCGTTATATGCCCAGCAGGTTATAGCACCGAAAATAAAAACAATAAATAGCACTGCTATAACTCCTGTTACGATCCACCGGAATAATGCTGCAGGCAAAGTAAAAAAGGATTCAGTCACCAAGGAATCTATAGATGACGTGACATAATTTAGCCACTGATCTCCATACAATGGATTGGCTGATCTCTATGCAACGGATTGGCTACACAACAGTAATTGTATATTAAATGAATGAAGCAACCGACGGACATCTTGGTCTACCGAACACAATAGCATTCCAGAGACACCTACCTATAAGTTGTAGCCCGGGTGGCCATTTTAGAGACATGCCACCCCATACGCGCACAACTTCAAATACAATGAGCTCACTGAATTGGCTTGATTCTGTAGTCTATGTCGCTTATCCACATTTCAAGCGAACACATAACATTTTGTGTAAATGACCGACTTTTAATCACTCTTTTGTATAACCATTAATATGCCCGTCAGTGCCCCAATTACGAAGCCCAGGTTTCCAATCCATTGTATAGAGGTCAGTGGAGCTAGTACAAAAGTTTTGAGTAATTATATAATTATGTACACAGACTCCCCTGAAACGCGACAGGGGTCTCAATAAAGATTACACAGGGTTCATTTTTTTATAGCTTAAAGTCCGTCTGTCACAAATGTCCACTTTTAGAAGGTCGTGGCCGTTTGGTGATCCAGGTTGACTGACGACCCCGATGAATTCCGCCCCATGTGTATTACGGAATAAAGCGCATTACGCTGAAGTTCATCGGGATCGCCAGTCAACCCGGTGTAAAGAAACTGAGTGTCCCTCATGAGAGAGTGTCCTAGCTACCATAGCAACATATATGGAATAAACCGTGACCTTGTAGACGAGGCCATTTGGGTACAGTGCTGAAACAAATGATGCATACGGCACTCAATGGAGAACACAATAGACAGATGCGTGGTAGGACACTCAGTCACACGGACGCTGTAATATATGACACCGGGTCACTAAACGGCTACGCCGCTTTTAGGAACACAAACTGGAATCCCTTTTGATTCCAAAAAATGAAGTTCTTTGGCTTGAAAGATGACAGCAGATAAAATAGCTTTTTTAAAGCTCCTATGGTATCTATAATATCGATTGATCCGGGTATACTGCACTGATCTACTATTTCTGCAGTTCAAAATTGATTTTAACTACTGGCAATTTAACTACTGGTAGTCTTACTTAGGAAGCTCTGCTATACTTATATTTTCATTCTCTAGTTAGTTAGATTCCCCAATATGCTATTCATGTATACCTCGTATGTATCGACGTACGCGATTGGTCAATACGCGTCACATGACCATGTATAAACAAACGTTTATGCAAGGTTGCCGTGACGAACGCCGAAAGTGGTCAAAAATCATGCAATTTCAGACTGAATTTGATATTTAATGATTTAATTTTGTAAGTAATAGTTTGCAAAAAGTATGGTATACATGAACGGGGCAAGCCCTCGGGCATAAACAACCGTTCATACCCAAAATACTATGAATGAACCCATAATTACAGCATCTTATATTATCCAATTGGATCTCACATAAATGACATCTTATGATGCAATCTTTATCGAATAGAAAAGTTCAATGATGACATCTTTGAAACGACAGCTTTGCAATATAGCTGGAAAATCCCCAATCTATCTATAGTAGCTTAGTTTTTTTCTAGAATGATATCTGACCATAAACACATTGCGGATCAATGTGGTCCGCATGTGTTGTCTACACGGGCGTATCGTGTTACTGCGCAGCGTATGCAGTGCGGAAAAGGAAATTGCTTCTATCGCAGTTTACACTGCGTCGCGCAGTGCCACGCTTAAATCGCGTTTTCGTTACGCGCTGCATACGTGCACTTACGCGTTACATTTGTTTTTAAATGTCGCAATACTCACGCTGTAACAGCGTGAAAATATGCATCGCGTCGAAATCTAGAAGTACAACGTAAATTAATCGATAAGCTGCACAGCATTATCTCGCCTTAATACCAAACGCGCTTAGGCGCAGTCTAAATCCATGAAATCTTGGGAGATTAAAGACACAGCGCATGATGTACGAACAAAACAAATCTCTAACACTGCATACACAAATTACTGGTCGTATAAGTCGACATACCAGGCACTCCTTGTGAGACTTGTGTGGGAGTTTATTAATTACTTTGTACTTCTAGGTTTATGGAGTATACACAGATCTGGAGAGAGAGCACACCACTAAATCACTCCGCATTTTGTGTAATGGTGGGTAGTTCCGGTAAAAACATACCGTCGATTGTAAGCAAATTGGTGTGGCATGGTGCGTAGATATTGTTGATTGTCAAATGTTAATATTTAAATGAATGGTGCAGACAATGTTCTATACTTGGAATACCAGAAAATAAATAAATTTGAATCTACAAATAAATTAGGCCTTCGGAAGTACTCCGTGCTCGGATACGGCTATGGGTTTTACGTGTCGGGTGGAAAAAGTGGTGGCGCTATTCACAAGCCTGTATCTCGAATTCTATCCCGTATCGGTATCAAATTACCATGATTTTTAAAAATTTTCATCTTTTTTGATATAGAAATATCTTCAAAACATCAAATACTATGGCACGTAGGGTTGAAATTTGAACTTATTTCAAGTCATTTTAGCGTGTATTTCAATGGGAGCGTTATTTGGTGGTGTGCGCCCTGGACGCAATGTTCCCGGAACCACCGTAGGTGGCGTAGCTCACGACTAGGGCCATAGACAAATAAGATAGAGACCGCTATCCACGCACCCCGCTGCATGGATTGTCTTGAAGTTAGGTCACCATAACAACATTGGGAGATTGGGAGAGAGTTGCTATACGCACTAATTTCGCACCACCTCCTCGCGCAGTGTACGTGCGCAATGTTCGCGCCGTATACAAAGGCGTATTACGCGGAGGTATTACTCACAATAGCTTGCCTAGTTCGGGGCCACAGTTTTCAGTGACGATGACGTGACTTGTGTTTAGTATCACTCTAAACATGTTGAGCATTTAAACATGCTCACATGCCCGTTCACTGGGGGTCGAGTACGGTTGCACTTCCCCCACCCCATTCCACAAAATGGGGAAAATCCACCTTTTTGCTGAATATTTTTGATAAAAAGGTCCGACAGTTAGAGAATTTGACAAGAAAGTCTACTTGTTGGTGGTTAATGTTATAAGAGTCATAATTGAGTATTTGTTTTCTAAATCGACTCCAAATTGGCCTATAGGTTTATTCTAAATTTTGACTAGGAAACCTGATAACTTTTTAAGGAAGATTTGGTTTGTTTTGCTTATAAATTAAAACATAGGCTTTTAAGAAGGATATCTTTAAAGAACGAACCATCTTCACCCTTGTTTATAGAAAACATGTTCAATGACTGTTATGCAAAACATGTTCAATGTTTACAGTTTGTGTTTAAAGAAGGACTCATCTTCACCCTTGTTTACAAAATTGAGTTTAAAAAAAAAAAAAAAAAAAACGTATCGGTATCAAATTACCATGATTTTTAAAAATTTTCATCTTTTTTGATATAGAAATATCTTCAAAACATCAAATACTATGGCACGTAGGGTTGAAATTTGAACTTATTTCAAGTCATGTTAGCGTGTATTTCAATGGGAGCGTTATTTGGTGGTGTGCGCCCTGGATCCCGGAGGTACCATGCGCTGCCTCGTATAGAATCTATAGAGAGCCCCATTGTCAATAAAGCACTAGGGGAATTCTATTTTTCTCTTGCATAATGAAACAAGATCCCTGGTAGGAATCTTTTCTCGTTACATACAGAAATAAAATATTATTTTTATCACAAAATGGAGGATAATATAACAACAGACACTACTCAAAAATATTGCAACATGCCAAAAAAATTATAATCACCAATGATTTCAAATTGTACCAGGAGCTCTTGACTACACATGACTTTATGAATGTCGGAGTAGTATTTTTCAAACAGATATTATTCCAAGAATCCAAAATTGCAGAAAACATGACTGTGGTCAAAGACCACTAACTATTGGCTTACTGTATTTTGCGAAACGAACGAAACAGAACACCCATTGGATTACACGTTTTATTCCGTTATGCACGTTATGCATGCATGACGGAATAAAGCGTGTAATCCAATGGGCGTCTCGTTTCGTTTCGCAAAATACAGTAAGCCCTTACAATTCATTAACAGTGAAACAATAAAAAAAGCCCTTCGTTAGGACTACATAGTAAAATAAAGAAAATAGTACGTAGTAAACTATAGGATTTCAATCACTAAACAGTAACAAAAACGAGTCCCTCCTGTAGGATTACACAGTAAATTAAAGATGTTGTCCTTATAGTACTACTTTTGGATTAAATTGGAAGGCTGAGCTTTCGACACTAGCGAATGCCATCATCAGAGCAAACTAAACAGTCATGATGTTGCACCTTATATACACCAGTGAACAAAGGCTGGAAGAGAACAATAACCGATTATCAAAGGATACCCCAGTAATTAAGTTTCCGGTTCATTGGTCGAGAGGCATCCTTTGAGTAGTCTACCCCATTCAGGAGGAATTTCTGCTCCTTTGTCCCTATTAAAGTTGTTAGGGGTTGCTCGTCTAAGTCGATTTCTGGTCTTCGGCGGTTCTCTTTTTCAATGATCTGCCGGTTTCACCAATGTACACTTTGTCACATGATCCACAAGGAATATAATAGATAACTCCAGGTTGGAGTTCCTTGAAGGCAAAATAACTGTAGCGTTAGGAGTACGATCATTGGTAGAGACAGTATCGGCGCGTCGCGAAGTGAAGTAATGTACGAACTTTGAAGGGTAATTGTACAGCTTCAAAGCTTGTTGGATGTGAGCCTTTTCACAGTCCTTTTCCATAGTGTTCGACGGAACATTGTCAGCTCTTTGAAACAGAGCCCAGGTTTCCAATCCAATTGCCTGCAGCAAAGCACGGAGCGTTTGGCTGACACTGGATGATGAGAGTCAAAATTCAAGTATTGGTCAGTGTGGGTCTTCTTGCAATAGACAGTCGTGTCAAGAGTAACGTCAGGTTTCCTCTTAACCGAAGCTGCAGCTGCGACAGCGCGAAGCCGCACCTTTGTTAAAAACATGCAGCTGCGATAGAGCGAATTGAACACTCAAGGCACCTTAAACGAAAACCCATAACTTTAAAAATCATTTACCTTTAAAAATTTCTGAACCATACCTTCCCCCATCCTGAAGCTTAATTCTCATCTGCTTACCTTTTTCAAACTTGAGTTAATCTTAACCAAAGCTCAAACTTTTCCCCTCATCGTAGCATAACCTTTTACACTTCTGAACTGGAAAACGCGAAGGTGCATGTTTTTCACTTGCAGGTGCAGCAGTGCGAAGATCAACCGTTTTAAAAGCACTGCAGCTGCAACAGCACAAAGCTGCAGGGTTTTCTTCTGCAGTTGCGACAGCGTGCATTCTGCAACTTAATCGTAATCTTCTTACCTTTTTGAACTTAACTTAATCTTAACCAAAAACCACCCCCTCACTTCTCTCCTCATCGTAGCCTAAGCTTTTGTGAAGATGAGTCGTTCTATAAAGATATCCTCCTTAATATTTTATGAAGCCTATATTATATTATCCACGATTCTGGATTTTTTAGACCATTGGGTTTGATGCCTTAATTTGGACTTGAAATACAGGGTGTCCCAAAATAAATGCAATCCTCGCAGTTGGTACTACAATTTCAAAATTACTGAGAATTATTCCAATTTTATAGCAGATTCTGAATGCCAAACTATTTTCGCACATCCTGTCCAATTTTTGTCTTATACGTTTCACTAGTTTTGAAAACAAAGGCTATTATGTAACCCGCTGTCAAATTACCCCATTCCAAGTTGCCTTAGATCCAGGTTCACCTTCAAAAGTTGAATAAAATGTCTTTTAACTACAAAAATCTTCTGCTACTAATCCTATCTTTTGTTTAACAAAATAAATTACTAAAATATTTGTCATTATTGGTTTTCCACGGTCTTTTATCGTCTGTGCAGGATTTCCTCTACTCATATTTAGAGTAGTAACTTGGCCAAACTTAAATGTTTCATCTTCAGTATGTCTAACAAATACGCGTGAATATTGCAAATTGCAGTGGAAGGATCAAATACCAAATGATTTAAATACTAAATGAATGGCAATGGTATGAATGGCCGATGAATGGATGTTGAAGACTTCCTAGTCATAATATGGACTATTTGATAGAAACAACAAACAAACACAAATAATCCACTGAAAATCAAACATGAGTTTCATCAAACACAATGTCAGATATTATTGTGAACAGAGAAGATTTCCCTTATTTGTCAAAGACATGTTGGCTTTAAATGTTTAATATTTAATTTACAAGGTTATACTAGGTTAATTGAACCAGACTTAAGTGGTAAAGATAAAGAGACATGAGGAGAGAGATAAAACCAAGCACCTACGTACTTAAGCATGACTTAATTGTGTATTCATCAGTCAAATTTGGAATGGCTTAAATTGTGGCTTACTTACGTAATCGCCTTTGTTCTAAATATCAGTGAAGCAAATCAAATGAAATTTGAACAGTAGGTGGAGAAAATGATAAGCCTTACAAATATCTCGCAACATTCCAACATTTTTAAAATAATTTTGAAATTATAGCCCTAACCATTTCTATTCATTTGGTATTTAATCCCTCCACTGCAATTTGCAATATTCACATAGATTTGTCAGACACACTGGAGTAGAGGGAAAATACTGTACAGATGATAAAAGACAGTGGATAAAACAATAACGACAAATATTTTAATAATTTATTTTTAAAAACAAAAGACAGGATTAGTACCAGGAGATTTTGTAGTTGAAAGACATTTTATTCAACTTTTCAAGGTGAACCTGCTTTAACGAGCTAAGGCAAACTTGGAACGGGGTAATTTGACAGCGGGTTACATAATAGTCTTTGTTTTCAAAACTAGTGAACCGTATCTGACCAAAATTTGACAGGATGTACGAAACTAGTTTGTCTTTCAGAATCTGTTATAAAATTTGAATAATTCTCAGTAATTTTGAAATTATAGTACCAACTGCGAGGATTGCATTTATTTTGGGACACTCTGTATATTAAATGTCGGTCATGTGACTTTGTAGTTTCGGGGTTGAGTTGGAATTTTGGGCTGGGGTCGTCGTTGTTTAAATGGATTTGGTGCAGGTTTTGTCACTAATCCACGGTCTGGATAGTTTTTTGATCTTTATAGAAAACATGTTAATTGCGATTCGGGAAATGTTTAGATATATATATAGTCATATTTGACAAGACTCTGGTCGAATTTACCCGGTTTCCCAGTCAAATTTTGCGTAAAGAATAAAACTCAAATTCCCGGTCAACTTAACCCTTGTTTATAGAAAATTGTTAAAGGTGAATTTCGGCCCAGGTGCACCAACCGGAGTAACTGACGAGTGCTACTAGTCCAATAAGTTGGTATTAAATCGGGTAACTTTACCAGACTAGTAGCTTACCCGACATCTTATTGTTTCCTACTCGGCAGTTTACTCAGGGGAGTTGCTATGTAGCGATTAACGG
The DNA here is from genome assembly GCA_023653785.1 of Ophioderma brevispina. Lineage (NCBI taxonomy): Eukaryota > Metazoa > Echinodermata > Ophiuroidea > Amphilepidida > Ophiodermatidae > Ophioderma > Ophioderma brevispina. The sequence continues at coordinate 28,635 of JAMKCH010014922.1, read as the reverse complement.
CCGAGTAAGTCTCGATTTTAATGCTAAGACCTACATATGCTGCATTATTAGGTACACAGATAAACGGGGTTGATAATAGGTGCATTGCAGTCAGGAATTATTTTTTTGATATCTATTCCTCGCCCAAGGTTGCTCCATATTGCAACGTCATCGCTTGGTATAAATTTCCTTCATTAAAAAAGAAAATCATGTGAAACGAGAAGAATCGCCATTGCGAAAGTGTTAACATTTCACTGTGCTGGTGTGTTTCAATTTTACGGAATCCCATTCCTATGCTGAACCTGAAAGACACAAACTTTCTCTTGTTCATTTTCCGTAACTTCGATCGTTTGGGGTATGATGAGTTAAATTATAGCGAGTAATCTATCATTTATTATTGTATTGAGAGGTTACTACTCGGAAAGTTACTCTTAGCTCTCCTCTCCGATTAGCACGCTAGTAACTTACCCGTACGTTAGCGAGTAGTAACTAGCGAGGTAGGCTTAATATACTAAACTAGTAAAGTTACCTCGATTTGGTGCACTTGAGCCTTATATCCTAGTTCATGTAACCTCGATTCATCTGCACCTTGTTTGTTTAAAAACATGTTAATTGTTTAAAAAAAAAACATGTTAGTTTTTTTAGAAAACATGTTATTTGCAACACGGAAAATGTTTTAGAAAACTGTTAACTACGTGAAATGGTAAGCATTGTTTGCATTTATTTCCGCTCATAATTAAATCCTCAGGCTTTTATTACGAAAGAATATTTTTTGAAGACGATTCATCTTCACCCTTTGTTTATTCACGTAATGTAAAGAAGGATCATAATTAATATTTGCTTTCTAAATAATTTCTGATAAATACTTTGTATTTGTTTTCTTGTTGTTGGTTAAGGATGAAAACTAATGCAATTTTTGAAGAACAGCCGCGATTGACCCTTGTACTCCCCTTGTTTGTTTTTTGAAATACTGACGGGAGAGAATTAAGGATATCTTTAAGAAAGAACTCAAATCTTCTTATTTTGACAGAAAGCCTGGTCAATCGACCGACAAAGTGTATCAGTTTTTTGTTTAAAATTTAGTTTGATTTATGCAAGCATGTTTTTAGTAGACTGGTTTCCATTTCTCAAAAAAGTGCTTCCTTAAACATGACGGGCATTTTTTAGTAAAACATTGGGTTAGTTGTTTTTAGATGAAAATTTTTTTGCTAATTCTAAATTTTCTGGTCCCCATGCTGAATTTTGAGAGGAAATGTGCCCTAATTATCATAAATTCAAAATTCCGCCATTTTTAAACGTTTTTTTTACATCACTCACTATTTAAGGCTTCTTATGACTCATTCCTTGTGTCATATACAAATGTTTTCAGGGTTAAGGAATACAATTATCATTAGTTATAGCATTAGGTCCAACTTAACAGGTTTAATTTGCATAAACATTCAAAATGGGCTGCATTTTGACAACTTTTGTACATAACTCAAGTTAAGGCTTGTACTTCATCGTGTCTATACATATTTTTCAGGTCAGGAATTAAATTAGATCATAGTTTATGGTCATGCGCCTGAGTTTGGGTATACAAAATGAGGGGGCATTACCTTTTCACAAATATTTGTAAACTTTTTTTATTGTATCATAAGAACAAGTTAGGTATTCAGCTGATTCTATTTCAATTGTTAAAGGGACTTTATATCTTTGATATTGTAGCAATTCAATTTTTTGCTATCTTTTACTTTTTGCGTTGTCGTAATTTTAAGTTCAGTCGGGGTCAGAGAGGGTGGTGCCTATTGATGAGGTGCCTACTGATGAGGCCTGTGTTTAAAGTCTAGGGATTTTTGATATTCGGGGCTTTTGCATTTTTTGGTTTTATATCTTTGTAACCCTGCCATGTATTAAGATAAATAACATCTCATTTTGTTTTGTTGTTTAGGGTGGCATTCATTTTGACTCATTCAACACTTAACTATTATGTAATTGAAGGTTAACACATTAGACTGCCCAAAAATTTTGTAACGTTTTACACTCAATTTTCACTTTTCCACCTTATATGAACACTTGGGCACCCTGTATATGCACATACAAGTTTACATATTTTTTCTTCCTTACATTTTTAGCTTTGCAACACATATACGTTTTATATCTCTTCTCAAAAAAATAAGATACTTACACTCATTTTAAGTTGAAAACGTGTAATATTTGGTAGTTTCAAGCATTACACACTTTGCTCCCACTCATTGTGCATGACCTTATAGCATTAGGTCATTTGACGTTAATTTGCATAAAAAATCAAAATGGCGCCGTTTTAAATTTATTGCAAATTACTGTCAATATATGGCATAAGACCTTAACTGATGGTCTAGATGTGTTCTCGTGACCCTGAAAACTTATGTATAGACAGAAGATGAGTCTTTCAAGCTTTAAATCTTGAGTTATGGTACAAAAAATGTTAAAATGGCGGTCATTTTTGAATTATGCAAATTAGGCACACTTCCCCTAAAATTATCTTTTGGGGACCGGAAATTTTGAATCAGCATAAATTTTCATATAGAAACACTGTTTCAATTGCTTTTACTCAAAATGCCTCGACTAGTTGCTTTTTGAAAAATGGTGAACATCTATACGTGTGAGTCAATAAAACCCTACATTCAGGAAAGATTTTTTTTCAAGGATAAACGTTATTTTTGCTGCAAGTTTTGCTTTGGTTGTTACAGAGATAAACAGTCTATCATAAGATTTTTTATTTGTGTCCTTTTCGGACTTTTGGTTGCAAAACTATTCAATTTTGTCAGAGAGACCTAACAATTCAGTTTGGCCGATTTTAGCCATACAATGCGGAGAGGCTCACACCGACGTATACCATAAACTTATAGCAAACAATTTCCACACAATGCCAATTTCAGATGTAGCGATCTTTTCGCAAAAACATTCATTTTAATAAATGGTCTATTGTTTACATAAGTATAGTTAAATATCTAAAAAATAAATTACCATTGTTCAATCAGAAAGCCATTTTTTGAAAATCACCCATATCAATGTGTCAGTTCATAACATAATTAACTTGCTTAGATATTTTAGTTTTACACTCTAGGTAATTATTTGGCACAAATCCGTATATCAGCGTCATAAATTCAAGAAACTCAACTTAAGTTTTCTGTACATAAATCGGAATTAAAACTTAAATTCAATTCCTCTGCTGTTTTTAAACGGAATACAAAACTTTCTAGGGTTTCCCAACTTTGCTCCCAAGTTTTCGTTGTTGGTGAAACCATGATATGTCTTGCTGACCAAAGAAACTGTGGTCTTACACCATCGTATCTTGAATTTCTTATTTGAAAAAATTTAACATTTTTTACTAGCATTTTCTTTTTTAATCTCTGGGATTTATTTTTATTAATCCTTCAATACTCTCCCACCGTCATTGTTTAACAATAATTTGGTGTTAAATATTTGTACTCAATCACTTCTGAGAACATGTTTACTTCTATGTTACGCGATGCCTCTTTGTTTGGCAAAATCGGCCAAACGGATTTTTAAGTCTCTCACAAAATAGGCGTAACTTCTTCCTCCAAGTCAATGACCCAAATAAACGTTTTCTGAAAGCCCGTTTATCCTTCTTTATAACCATAGCAAACATTTGAGGCAAAAACAATTCTTACTATTTTTAATTCTTGTTTTTCGGAATGTAGGGTTTTTTTTTTTTGACTCACAACTTAATAGACCATGGATAACTGACTACCGAAAGTGTCTCCAATGTCCATGGTCAAAACGAGCGCTGTAGAAATTGGGTAACGTCGGATTGCTATGATTAAAGAACGGCTCCTCGTCACCTTTTTAATTTATTCATTTCGAATTTGTTAATAACATGTGATTACGAACAGGGAATGTAAACCATTTAAAAAAAAAAAAAAAAAAAAATTGCCGGGAATGTTAGATGAGTTTGTATTTTTTTCCTCAGGGTTTTTTTTTGTTTCATAATTTAAAACATAGGCTTTTATTACGAAGGATATCTTTAAAGAAACGACTCATCTCAACTTCATATAGCAGATGTTCCTTAAAAATGTTAGGAGGAGTTTGTGTTTTGTTTTAATTTGTTTTGCTCATAATTAAAAAGGCCTTAATACTAGAAAATGATAAAATTTGGAAAGGTAGAAAGTCGACTAAAAACCGCGGAAGGTGAAATTAGTTGTGGGAAATGTTAAAAAGGGGCCGGGGTTTTAGCTTGTTTACCCTGTTTTGCATGTCAAGAATTGCGTTAAGAGATAAAATGTTAATTTTATTTTTAATTTAAATGAAACTCTGGGAGTCAACCAGAAATGTATGGTAAGGATGATAATTGAGTTTTGTTTATTTTTTTGTTGATGCGTTAATGGGTAACAAACATTAAGAAGCAAGTCTTTAAAAAACAATTCAACTTTACCCTGTATAGTGTTATATTGGCCTCCGTTTTGTGATTAAAAATATTAATTTGATTCTCAATTTTATTTGAGAAAAAGGTTTCTCATGGGAAAGGCACTTTGTTTATTATGGAAATCCCCTTGTGCTATATTGAGATCAGACCAGGTGTTATTTACTAGATAGATTGTACAAGAGAAGAAAGTGGAATTCCCCTAGTGCTATGTTGAGATATGCACCTGTTGTTTATAACTAGAGAGGTGAATGGGAAATCTCCCAATATGTAAATTTAGAAACTGAGTCAACTTGTTTATGCATTGAGATCAAAACTGATTGCATAATTTGGGGATTTCCCATGATATTATAAATGTTAGGTGATGCAAAGCAGATGATGTAATTTATGTGAAATCCAATTGGTCAGTGCAAGATTATATTCTATGCATGATGATGCTGTAATGATTATTGTTAGAGAGGAGAATCTAGCTGTGAGAAATTAAATACTACTCACTGAAAAGACTCAGGGCCAGTCAGGAGCTAGAATAGTTGTAGCCTAGCTAGTTTTTATCTCCAATAATGGTAGATCGGTGTAGTACATAGTGCCGGGATTTATAATATATTTGATGTCACCAAAGCTTGATAGCTGAACTGTCTGCTGTCGTCTTTTAAGCCAAAAGAGCTTCAGTTTTTGGAATCATAAAGGGATTCTAGTTTGTGGTCCTAAATGAGGACATTAGCGGCAGACTGATGGTGGTAGAATACCTGGATTGTATTGCAGAATATTAGTGTCGTCGAGGGAAAACCCTGTCGTCTTGAACTGCTGGACAAAAGTTACTGAGAACATTCGCAAGGAATATACCATGGATATTTATGTGAACTTGTACGCTGTCATTTTGGAGTCTTCACTATGAGGACATATCATCTTTAAACTGCAACGATTCCTTTAACAATGGACATAAGCTGTCACTTCTGGAAGAACTTTGTGTAAGACTAAAACTGTTGAATTTTAGCATTGAATTGTACATTTCGTTTTGGACATACCAAATTCTTGAACCAATCTGATTAAAATCATTAAATCTGTGTTATATTATAAAATTCAGATCATTTGTGCACAAGGCTCATTATTTGTGTTTGAAAGGTATTTCTGACCTTTGACATCCATGAGACGTCATAACAATAGTCATATTTGATAAGACTTTATCGACTTTGGTCGAATTTATGAGGTTTTCCAGTCAAAATTTGCGTTAAAGAACGATTCAAACAGCTTCAACCTCATCGTTGTTTGTTTAGAAAAACGTGTTAATTGCGATTCGGGAAAGTTCAGATATAGAGTCATATTTGACAATTTAGACTCTGGTCAAATTTACCAATTTTTCCAGTCAAAATTTGGGTTGAGGGGGGTGTTATCCCGCTATTTCTGGAAATTTCGAGGAGTGATTTCAGACATTTCTTAAAATGTCACCTATACATATTATATACCATCATGTAGGTCTTGACCTGAACTTTCAAAATTGGTATTAATTTTCACCTTTGCTGCCATGCCATGGTAACCATGATAGGCCTGTGATTGGCTAAATTTTTGAACAAACGTAACTCAAACACCGTTTGACGTACATTAATGGGGTTTATGGAGAATGTTCGCTGGGACATTACGGAGGAAACCATGTTCTCGCATTTTTGAATAGGTTGCCATGGCATCCGGGAGCCAGCCAATAAGCACTTTTTACGGAATAGCTTAAAAACGAAGTGGAAATTCAAAAATCGGAAGACAGGGTTTTCTAGAGCTTAGTCTTCTTAACATCTGTGCCAAATTTCATTCCTATACCATTTTTCGTTTTCTAGTTACGTTTGTTTGAAAATTGCTATTTTGCGCATTTTTACGAACTGAGATATAGGCCTTTAGGCCGTATTTTCAAACGATGTTTAAAATAAACGGTGGTTAGGCCTAAACTGTGGTTGGCTAAACGCACTGTTTAAAAAACCACAGGTTAAATATTTTAACAAGTCGTTTAGCTAACCACTGTATTTCAACGCCGTAAATATCATCCACCGAACTGTGACTTATCTTCGCCTATATCATTACGTGTTCGTGAACAATATCGATATGTCTGACATGCCTTCCGTAGTTGTAAATGCAACGCATGAAGCCATCGGTAATTTTCACAAAATGTCGCGTACGCAAGGAGCTTTAGAATTTTTTGTTGATATGGAGACAAACCCGTGCCTATTTAACACTGTTTTATGTCGTTGTGCCGCACTGCTATCATTCAATACTTACATATAACCACGACATGAAACGAATCAAAGGAAAAATGGGACGATAAGAAATGAACCGAGGACTCGGAAAAGAAAGATTAAATAAATAAAGGAGCTACTGTTCTACCCACGATTATCAAATAGAGCTGAAAATATGCAGGCATTGATGCAAACGGAAGTTAAACACGCCTTACACTACCCTGACCAAGTCTAAGGTTAACAACCTTTTAGGCATGTTACGATGTTCGGCTAAAATTTAAACAGCGTTTAAAGTAACCATGCTTTTGAGAATTGCGTTTATTTTAGGAGGCGTTTAAAGTGCGATTTAACCAGTGATTAGCATTAAACTCGTTTGAGACTACGAGCCTTAAAGTTTGGGCTAGGTCCCCCTGTGGTTTGAGGGCGCTATTTATACGAATTATGTAATTATTTTGCTTTTTTATGTGTATTAGATATCATAATTTTTAATCAAGTTTGGGTTGAAAAAGTGCTTATTAGCTTTGGACCTTATTCTCAAACATGTTTAAAACAAGCGGTGGTAGGCCTAAACTGTGGTTAAGCTAAACGCCCTGGTTAAGAAACCGCAGGTGAAATATTTTAACAAGTCGTTTTACTAACCACTGTAATTCAACGCCGTAAATATCATCCACCGAACTGTGACTTATCTCGCCTATATCATTACGTGTGCGTGAACAATATTTAAATGCCAACAATGTCTTCCGGAGTTGTAAATGCAATGCAATGAACCCACGGTAAATTTAAAGAATGTTGCGTTACGCAAGAGCTTTAGAATTTGTTGAATGATGGAGTCAAAATCCCGGGCCTATTTAAAACTGATTTTATTCGTTGTGCCGCACTTGCTATCATTCATACTATAACAATAAACACGAGCATGGAAATAGAAGCAAAGGAAAATGTAGCGATAAGAAATGAACTGAGAACGCGGAAAAGAACTATAGAGAAATAAGGAGGTGACTGGTCTAAACCACGAAAATCACTAGAGCTGAAAATATCAGTCATTTGATGAAAAGTGAAGTTTTACACACTCCTTAACCTACCCCACCAGACCAAGTCTAAGTTTAACAACGTTTTCGCATTTTTAACAATGTTCGGCTAAAATTTAAACGCGTTTAAAGTTAACCAGACTTTGAGAATTGCGTTTAGTTTAGCGGCGTTTAAAATTGCGATTTAACCAGTGATTAGCATTAACATCGGTTTGAGAAGAAGGGCCTTTGTAATAATTTTTAAATAATTCTGTTAATGTAGCAGGGTGGAGGAATAAAGAATACATAGAAATGTATCGCAGTATGTTAAAGTGAGCTATATTTAATCTTTCTCATTTTATTTAACAATTCAATAAAAAAAAAAATAAAGACTTAAAAGCAAACCATCCACAGCCTAAATATTTTTGGAAAAAATATTGTTAATTATCACTGGTTCAAACTAATAATACATGCAAGTATATGACAAAATGTTTTCGCCAGTTTTTTGTCGCCTCCGATACTTTGATCATTTCGTATCTTCGGACCGAGAGTCGGATTTTAGTCAAAAGCATGTCACAGCTAAGGCTTTACCGCAATGGCATTACAATATCTCACTTTTTGCGTGGAAAAAAAATTTCCCAATTTTATCAGCGTGTTATCACCCCCCCCCCCTAAAGAATGAACTCAACTTCCCGGTCAACTTCACCCTTGCCATTACGAACGCGCGTACGGGGAGTGTAACAAACATCTTAATTTGAGGGAAATTTAAGAAACTTTGTGTTGGTTTTTGCTCATAAATTATGTAGAAACATATAGGCTGTATATATATTTGCCATTTTCCACCCCTATTTTGGGCCTGCAAAGCCTCGTTTACGCCATCTTCGGATTACACCGATTTCCTACTTTCTCTGTGAAAACCAAATTTTTTAAATTTCATCGTATCCAATTGTTTAAGACACAATGTACCTTTTATTTGAAACCTGGCACTACAGATCTTCAGAAACTCGCCACAGGACCGCAAAACATTTCAAAATTAGCTGCGTTTTTTACCGAAAGTTTTTGTGGTAACAGTTTCAAAGTTTGTAAAGCTTAAATCTATCGCCAGTTCAAAGTGCAACTACTTGAGTGTAAAATGATGGTATTAGGCTACATGAGGGGAAAATTATTGGACTTTGTTAAGAATGATTAATTTTTAAAGGTTAGAATAGTATTTTAAATTTCAGGATGCACACGTCGCAGCTGTCAGAATAAACCTGCAGCTTGTCGCGCTGTCGCAGCTGAACGGCCTTTTAAAAAGGTTGAGCTTTGCACTGTCGCATGTCGCAGCTGTCAGGAGGAAAAACATGCTGCTGTGCGCTGTCCGCAGCTGCATGTCTTAAAAGGGTAGCTTCGGCAATGACTATGTGGTAGGATATTCTTAAGTTTTAGGCCCCATGTTTAAACCATTCTTTTCTTCCGTGAGCAAACTGGTGAGTTTTGGAGCATTACCTCGTGTTGGTGGTGCAGTTCCATGGATTATTTTTATCTTGGGCCGATACTTATCGTTTGACGGATCTGGAATTGCCGAAGTTTCAGGACTTAGCAGTGTGAAAGTCGTCTGCATTTGATCAATTCTTGTTACCATGGCTGATGACTTGGTTCCTGACGAATCAAATGTTGTAATAGCTTCAGGAATTAGTAGTGTAGAAGTCACCTGTGTTTCATCTGTTCCATAATTTCTTATCTTTGAGGACATCTTGCTTGATAAAGAATCGGACGTTGCAAAGTTTTCAGATGTTGGAGGTGTAAAGGTTGTCCGCATTTCATCGGTTTCGCCGTGGTGTGGTGTTATCTTGGCCGACGGTTCAATTGCTGAAGAATCAGGCGTTGTAAATGTTGTATTTTCTTCTGTCAGTAAAAATTAAAATAGCGCAATAGTTTGTAAAAGCATAGATCACAAACGTTTTGCCATTTGGAGGTTAATTACTTTCGCATAGCTGTTAGAGGTTACTGTTTCAATCGGTTGAAAACAATAACCGAAACCGAATAATATAACCTCATTCATAACCGTTTTTTATTCATAATTTAAAGGCGGTCCACCCGATTACAACATACTTTTCTGTGTCGTAGAAAAGGCCAATGAAAACATACCTTACTTCCAAAATCTCATTTGAATCCGATCCGACATAACATTTTATTAAAGCGGTATTATGTGTTTTAATATACCCCATAGATTATTATACATGCCAATCCATAATGTTTGTAGCGTCATAATGGGGAAATAGTTCAGCTTAAATATTTTACAGTTGAGAAAATTCAAGTTTCCTTATGATATCAAGTTTAGTCTCGACTTCTTTATCGTCTCAAAAGTGACTGCTAAAGAATCCGGGAAAGAATCCTACGTGCCCTAAACGTCATTGTGGGATTGAATGCATAAATTTATGAGCTTCAAAAAGATAAGCGCGAATCGATCACTGTGCACATGCAAGCCGACTCAAAATACTCATGGCAATTTATTTATTTATTAGAGTAAATTTGCTACGGTTAAATTTATATTTTTACTTTTAAATCCTACTGAACACTCCCAACATATATACCTATTATAGTCAGGTAAAATGTGCAACTGCATACTATTAACTCATTTGATCTAATGAGATCGATGCAATTTGTCGCTGTATACGTTATCATTGTTGTGTTGTTCTTCTGGACGGATCTTCGGGAAATTTCGGCGCTTGTTCTGAGAGATATTCGTGGACGTGGAACATCGAGCTCAACAATGTCATAGTTTTCATTGTCACTAAAAGGTACACTTATCGTCAGGTTAGAGGGACATACGATGACGCTATCTGAAATAGCAAGCAAAGTTAAAATTATTACAAAAGTACAAAAAGTACAAAATTTAAATAAAATATGAGGCAATGACAACCAATCGAAAATTATCTTTGACGCAGTGTTATAAAACAAATCGACATGTGCGTTAAAACGTGATCGAAGGATCGCGAACCTCACAATCCGTATGAACTGAGAATTTTGAAAGATTTTCAGGTGGTACATGTGATACAGGAATCACGCCACTAAATAACTCCCTATAGACTTGTGTTCAAAATGACCTCTCGTCAAACGTCATAAAGGGTACTTATGTGATCAACAGGTAATAGTGTTATTTAATTTGCGTACCTGTAATGTAAAGGTTAAAGCACCTATTGCATATCGGAGTTACGTCGATTAAAGGCAAACAAGTTTCTTTGTTGTAATTTATTTGTCTTGTTGTATTTACTGTGATATTGTTTTCAGCCAAGCCTGACAGGGATGATATGTTGAACTCGTTGAATTCGTAAACAGTCTTCTCGCTCGTGACACTTCCTGTTATATGGTAGGAAAAGCCCCCCCCCGACTGATTCTGTAAAAACAAATGATTTCGGCATAGAATTGTTGGCATTATTCTTTTCCATTTATCTGGGCGATTAAGAGCTCAGATTTTCAGAAATCAGTAACGTCAAATATTTAAACACCAAGAATAGTCTTTTAAAAACGCAAACATCGCTTAGCGCCACGGCAGGGATGTAGTACTTAAAGGGCCATGTTCGATCAATAATAGCCTGTCCCCAGAACCCCAGATTTTATTGGAAGTGGTCAAACAATGTTCAAAATCGTAGAAAGCTACATAGCTCTCACATTAAAAGGGTTTTAAAATAGCGCGCAAGCGAAAATTTACAAGATGACTTAGCATGCTTGGGATATTTGAAAAGGCCATTCTATCAAGTGGGTTAATTTAGATAATTAAATTTGAGCATCCCCCTTTTAATATGTTAGTCAGTGGGAGGAGGTCTGACCGGTCATGAAACCTAGTGGGGTGAAATACATGTACTTCAGACAAAGGACACCCCCTTGTACACCGTGTTGTTATGTAATAATTGCGTTGTATTGTTTTTGGAATGTAATTAACCGACGCGTCATTAATGTAATAAATTTGACGTGTTATGTAATAAAACGCCGTTAATGTAATAAAAAGACGCGTAATGTATAAAAAACAATTGACGGTACGTAATGTAATAAAAAATGTTCGGGAATGTAATAAAAAAAATGGACGCGTAATGTAATAAAAATTAACGAGTATGTAATAACATGACAATTATTACTTTCGAATTTCACATCATTTTCAAGGAAATTAAAATCTCTATTCCCCCACCGGTGTATGCAGGGTGTACTCACGATGCGCACGAAAACACCCTGATCAGGCACTTTCCGGATAACTTTATTCCACCGCACCCCGGTAGGTAGGCTACTCTGAGTTTTTATTGAAACTATGTTAACCTTATATGTCTTGTGTACTTCCCGTTGGTGTATGGGGTGGGAAGGGGTACACTCCTGTGCACCCTTCGACCCCCTCTGAAAACACGGTCATTGATGGGGAACATAACCACAACCATTACACTAACTGTGAAAAAATAATTACGATTGTACCGATTCAAAAAATTGATAAACACGCCAATTCCCCCGCCGAAAAATAAAAAAAACAATAATAGGACAATATCAATAAATTTACATTGCTGACACTACAAATTTAAAAATTTAAGGGGCAAAACAAGTTGTGATAGGGACACATAGTGCTTATTTTGTACTAGCATAAAAAACGCCATGGCCGATTTTTATTTTCCACAAATATGCGCAACTGATATTTTTGGGCAATTGCATTAAAATATGTGGTTTAAAAAAAATTTAGCCCCTCTCAACCCAAAGACCCGTCTTTTATAAAATGTTACCACTGGCACCCCAAAGACCGTATTATTAGAAAATTTTGCCCCAAAATTTCACCAAAGAATTTTTTGTTTAATTTAGCAAATTTGCCACACGAAACCACCTGTTTTTTGACAAATTTTTTTTTGGGCTCGCCTCTCACCAAAATACCCCCCATGGTGCATATCCTCTGTCGCAGAATGCCGTTATGTTTTGGAAGCGCCAGCCTTGCACCATATCCATTTCTATGGGCACAGCCTCCACGTATCAATCTGGGAGTTTTCCCGCGCATGGTGAGTTTCACGCGCTGTGTGTATCGAGTTTTCCCCCCCATATGTCGAGTGTGCAGCGTTATATGTCGAGGTTAGCGCTATCTGTCCAGTTTGCCCCCTCTATACATCGAGTTGTGCTCTCTTATGTATGGTGAGTTGACATAAATCATGTCCAGATTTAGCTCAACTGTATCAAATCATGGCGAGTTTCCCCGCGCATGTCGAGTTTTCACGCGCTGTGTACGAGTTGTCCTCGGCCATATGTCGATGGTGCAGCGTTAGATGTCGAGTTTACAGCGAATCTATGTACAGTTTGCCCTCTTTCCATCGAGTTTTGCTCTCTTCCAGTGGGCAACGACGTTGGAACGTCGAAAAGACATCGAGTTTTAGAAATTTACACACTATTTATGTCAAAAATGCGAATCGATTTGACGTCGTTCTAAAACGTCGATTCAATTTTGCAATTTTCGACGAAATTTTAAAGTCGACCTGTTTTCGACGTGCCAACCGTGTTTCGAAGTCGCTCTAAACGACTATGTCCGCTGGGCTATATGGTGAGTTGACATAAATAATGGTCCAGTTTTCAAAATCTCGACATGATTTTTTCTCAAACATGAGGAACAAAAACGACTGATTTTTTGGTGTATGTGTAAAACAAATCATGTCGGGTTTGCTCATGTTGAGAAAAAAACTCATGTTCGAGTTTGCTCATGGTGAGAAAAAAAATCATGTCGAGTTTGCTCATGTTGAGAAAATCATGTCCAGTTTTTTAAACTCTGACATAATTATTCTGGACATGATTTATTCTGGACATGATTTATGAAACTCGGCACATAGAGTTTCAAACTGGATAGGCAGAGCTGTAAACTCGAAATATAACGCGGGTTAGACCGATTATTACAAAGCGCATGAGCAAACTCGCAATGATTTGATACGTGGAGAGTGCAATACAGTTCATGTGAGTTTGCCCCACGCCAGACACACGCGTTATTTGTTTTTTTTAGCATAACCAAACCTCACGAAAGTTCATGGTGACTTGTTGCTATCCTATTATAATAACTTGTAGTCAGGCCCGTACGCGCGAAAATTTATGGGGGGGTGGCGGATTTTCCAGAAGTGGACCTTCGCCGAAGGGGCTCAATTTCGCCTGGCTCGTTGCGTCGCCGGTGTGCCCATGTTTTTACCGTCGCCTGCAAAAAGCTGAAGAGCGGGTGGGGGGGGGGGGGGTGGACGGGTGGAAATGGACCTCGGCGTTGACAAACAAAAGAGTATAATAATAGTAATCATGGCACTGGTTATTATCATGCAGTACAACCCTTAAAACAAACAAGCTTTTAGATTAGGACAAGCGCAACGGTCAAAATGACAAAGCGGGACCTTGCTACAATGCTATAGGGACCGTTGTCAGTTCTTGGGTGGGGGGGGGGTGCGTAAACCCCTGGCTACGGCCAGATTGTAGTAAAGCCGTATTAAACTATTGAATTTTTTTTTTGTTCTTTGGGCGGGGGGGGGGAAATCGTTGGTTAAAGCATGGTATTTCATTAAGACGCAGATAGGGTTGGTATGACATCCCAAGAATACCAATGATTTATTCATTTGAGTAAGATTAAGTCATAAATTAGCACATTTAAACTATTATAAATTAGTCTAGTAACATGAATATAAAAATATACCTGTTTGTGGCCTAGCGTATGGGCAAAGCAATTAGGGGAATTCAAGAGAACAGCGGAGAAGGTTCTGGAGGTTACTTGAGACTAGGAGATCAGACAGCCTATCAAGGTGATGTGTGTTGGCTTATAGATGGCGCCCTCCTGTATCTACAGGCACAGTGCTGTGTGTGGGTGATGGCCATGAACATTCTAATATGGGAAACATGGAGATGAATCCAGAATATGACATAATGGACTAATTTAGCAACATGACTCATATGAGTGGACCAGATCCTTCTAGTATTGTTTGAGAGGACATATAAAGCCCTGGTGAGAGAAGATGAGTCAGGATTTACATACCATCATGCTCAAAGTATTAGCAGAGTTTCTTAACATCTTGCTCCAAGTTATTAGTCAGAGTTTTCAAAGCATATTGTTACATTCCAGTTGTTCCAAGCAGAGTGACAGTGACAGTAAACTTTGTCTTCCTATAGGGGACATTGTCATAGTTGTCACTGGCTCAACAGTTTCGTCAGATTTGTGTTGTAGCCGGGTTCGGTTCCGTATTTCGTGGCCTCTGAGTTAATCCACGATAAAACAAGCTACAGCACTTTGGACTTTATATTTATAGACCTTCCGCGCTTCGGGAGTCATTAGGAGCTGGTTTTCTTCAATCAGGACAAGTCGTCCGTGGACACGGCCCACTACTGAAAATAGTTAAGTTTTACGCGGGAATATCGCCACGACTCTTTGCAAGTTCGGATCTTACTTGTAATCTCGCTGCAGCCCGCGTTCGCGACACACCCAGGAAGTAAGTTTAGTAGTTCATAAATTAACACTTTATTATAGATAAATCTTTGATTATTGATACCTAAATCGATGTTTGAATGAGATGATTAAACACACAATTAAATAATACTTGTTTTAAAATGTGTAAATCAATTCACAGTGGTATTGTCCTAGTATCAGGAGTTTGAATCGTTAGTTTTGTCGTGGTTTTGGCCTGCGTCAAGGTGACCCGTAACAATAGAAAGCTTGCTGGTTCGAGTCCCCGTGAAACCCTTTCTTTGATTTAAGGTGGGGGTCTGCATAAAATCAAAATATACATTTTAGCGACATTTTCTTGGTTTTATGTTGGAAATTTTTTAGGGAACATTGTTGGACGACATTAAAGAAAGATTAAAGTTCAAGGTCAAAGGTCACCCATTTGCATAACAATGGTCGATTATCTTGAATTTTGATACCTTAATTCCCCAATGTTTTTCATATATAAACATGGTCGTATTGAAACAATCTTTCTAGCTGAATGTAGTAGATAAAGATTATGTCACAGGGCGTAAAGAGCCCGTTGTCCAAATGTTTTAGTGTGTAAATACAGTTATTTCCCGCCAAATTTTAATTGTGCCCATTTTTGCCCAAAATCGTGCAAATGAAAATTAAAAAATAATAGTCAGTAAATATTACCACTTGCAAAAAGGGCCTCTCTTACGGACCTATGGAATGATGTTACGCATATATCACCGAAAATTCTGATTTTCTATTCATATTTCGTTACCAAGAAAAACGTCGGGGAATCTAATGAAAAAGCGTAATTTTGAAGAATCGCTTTTTTTTACGTCTCGCAACACCTTAATTGGATTATTATGCAAAATTATTTCAGAATCATGCGAGTTTGAATGTTGTATCGAAAAAAAGTAGATGAATTTAGGACATATCATCGGTTTTATTGATGGTTTTTCCTATGTTCCTTTCCGAAGTTATGCAATTTGAAGGGAAAATAGTTAAAAAAGCTGGGTGAAAACAATAAAAAACAAAAGCAAATGGAGACGTGACATTTACTTTTATTATGTTTAACTGAATTTGCGAAATTAGCCAACTAAAATTAGCGATAACTTTGGAACCCGAGGTCGATTGAACGGTAGTATTCGGCTTTAAAAAGCAATATTAAAGAGAAAAATCCTGCTCTTTTAAGGGGAAAGAATATAACTTCTAAAAAGCCATTTTGGAACAGTTATATGGCAGACCAAGACCGTAATCAGTTTCAATCTTTTTAGAGTAAGAGAATTTAGAACTATAAAAACGACGTAACAAAACACGGTCAGTATATGTGGTAATGGCGTCATGGAAATCAAAATTGCCACATAGTGTAATAATATTTACTTAAATATGTGGCAATTTTATACGTATTGTTTTTTTACAAACACGGCAAAATTTTATTTTTACATTACGCATCACGTTTTACGCGAAATAGAGGTGTTATGTTATTTCGGGTCATGTAATAATCGACACGTAATGTAAACATTCTGCCGCCACGATGTAATAATCGACGTGTTTGTAATGTAATAAATTCCGCCGTGTAATGTAATAAAAACTGGGAAATGTAATAAAATTTGCCGCGTAACATTGTAATAATATTTTATTACAATACGTGGCAATTTTTATTACATTACTTTTTATTACACTACACGGCAAAATGTAATACATAAGTGTCACTTGTTACGAGAAATATATTGTGTTAGGTTATTTCGTTGTAAATGTAATAATCGCGCGTAAGTAATACATTCGCAGCGGTAATTGAATTGACACGGGTAATGTAATAAATTGCCGCGTAACGTAATATTTTATTACATTTTACGGTCACTTTGTTACGCGGAAATTGATTGTGATGTATTTTCGTGTAAGTAATATTCGACGCTTAATGTAATAAATTCTGCCTTGTAATTGTAATATTAAAAACGGGTAATGTAATAAAATTGCGCGTAATGTAATAATATATGGTTATTCATTACGAGTCACTTGTTACGCGAAATGATTGTGTTATGTTATTTTCGTTCTAATGTAATAATCGGACGGGTAAGATTAATAAATTCTGGTCATGTATGTAATAAAACGGGTAATGTAATAAAATTGCGCATAATGTACGCGCAATTTTTATTACAATCATGTTAAATTACACAACACGGCAAAAATTTAGTACCATTACGGCGTCACTTGTTATATTACGCCGTCACTTGTTAGCGAAATATATCTGGTTATTGTTATTTCGTTGTAATGTTAAAATCGACGCGTAGTAAATAATTTCTGCGTTGTAATGTAATAAAACGGGTAGGTAATGTAATAAAAGTGCCTCGTAATGTAATAATATTTTATTATATTACGCGCAATTTTTACCCGAACGGAAAATTAAATAAGACCAGCTTTAGTCCGAGAAAAATTAAATAAGGTCCTCGTTCCGAAAATGTAGTAGGTCCGCTTTTGCGACCTTTTGCACATGGTACAATGGGGAGTTCCATATTCGGACTAGTGGACCTTGTTTAAAGCAATATGGCACATTTTTTGAAGAGACGCCCCCAATTTTCAAAATTTGATATTTGTACAGTTACGTGGGTTAATTGTAGGAGGAAAAACTTACACTGCGAACGAGAACGTGCTTAAAAAATTATGCGTTTTCACAAGAATTTCGGATTTTGTAATTAGAATTGGGATCCCAGATTGGACTTAACGGCAGAGCTGGAAAATGATAAGTTTTATGTACGTCCATGATGAAATAGATGCCACCTCGAGAAATACCCTCTAACTTGGACTTGCCGCAGAAACTATTTAAAACACAAAATAAATGGATGAGCGTTAGACAAGTACATGCCGCTATTTCCCGGCTAATTAACATGGAAAGACCGTGTCCAGCAGCCGTTGAATTCATTAATCGGGGATCCCCGATAATAATTATTCTAGTACAATTCCTCGTTTGTGACCACATAGACTTTCGAAGGCTTAACATTCAAGGTAAGTTACTAGCCGTAGTAGTCGTTACAATGAAAACGTGGTAAAAAATCTCCACAATTTTTGAAAAATTTAATTTCGTATTTGCTCTTAAAAAACATGTGCTAATATGCTTATTAGGGAATAGCAAAACCCAGTGTCGTTGAGCAGAAACTTTGCAAATGGGGGAGGGGCAGAAGGGGCGGCGGTGCCGAGGAAATTTTTATGGAGGGGTGAATTTGGACCTTCTGCAATAGACCACAACACACGGTCAGTTCACGAGTGGGGGGCTGGCGGGGGGGGGATAGCTTGGGAGCAGGGGGAATCGCGAACCCTGGTATTTCCCTATTTCGAGCCACTTTCCCCATCCGGTTGGACGTCACTGATAAGCACGAACCAGTAATACCATGGGTACATATGGGCGCCATGTCCTCCTGCACAACCATTGCAGGACAAGGAAAACAACGACTGCGACAGGTAATATTTATAAGATAGGTTAAGGACATCGCGCGATGTTTCAGAACCGTACGTCTAGCCAAGGCCAAGAAGGGGGGAAAAGACACTTATCCATTTTTTTAAGCCAATTGCGATGCGGTGCTAGTTACCGTGTCCCTTTCCCATCACCAAAACAACACCAGGGGGGGGGGAGCCACAGCCATCCCTAGTTAACATCTAAAAATCAAAGTTGATACAGGATGATGGCACCCCAACGGACTCAGGGCGGTGAGTCCTTAGTAACCCAAAAATGGAACCAGAGTTACACAGAGCACTGAAGACATCCACCAAGATTAAGGTCAAGAATAAAATGTGATCAATACTGACGGACTACAAACGGCGAAACCGACGGACGCACACCACATGCGCGCGCAAAAGACAGACGGACCAGGGCACGGTAGTCCCCGCGCGCGTGAATGTTGTGAAAGCCTAAAGTGTGAAAAAAAAACAAAATGGAATGAACAGCGTGCGTATTTTCATGCGCCCCTAAAAAAAGTACGGCGCTCCGCAAATGTATCGCTGAGTCCTTGAGCAAATACATAATTTTTAACACAATGTTTTTGTTCTTTAATTGTTTGTCGTCTGTGATTTCTTTTGTACAAAAAAAAACAAGTTGAAGTTAATATTTTATCAGCCATTGTTTTTTCCACCGTTAATTTTGGTTTGACTCGCTTCTTTGAGATTATTTACACGTGCTTTAAAGACTGCATTTCAAACAAATAAGGGCCTGTACAGACAGAAATAAGGATCCCATAAATCAAGAAAACCAAGAAATACAACTGTAGTGAACCATAAGAAAAAATGCAGTCGTTTTAAATCGAGTCGAATGGAATTGAAAATTCAAAACATTGTGAAAAATACGTTACTTGAATAAGGCTAAGTAAAAATCATAAACACATGTGAAAACAAAAAGCAATAATACAAAATAAGTGAGAAAGAGAATGAAAGAGATGTATTGCTAAAAAGAACGAATTATCCCCTTTTTTCCGTTTTCACCTAATGAACAGCCAAAAAAACGAACTTTAAAAAAAACCCACATCTTCTCATTCTCTGTTCTCTTACTGAGTTGTTTTGACCCACCCACTACTAATTATTTAAGGCACAAGGAAAAACAAAACAAGATAGAGGAAAAGAGAGAAAGAAAGTAGAGGAAAAAACGAAATGGGTAAAAAAGGAAGCAAGAAAAAAGAATCGAATGATAAAATACTAAATCTTTAAAAAAGGAAGAAAAAAAAAATCAGATAAGCATCGCAACAAACATCCCAGGCATTCTGATTCACATTTTGTGATTTTGCCATGTGTTCAAATTTCTTCGTAAATGTCCTATTCAACAAACGTTGGTTTGAATTACTCATTTTTTTCTAAATTGTACCCCTATGCAGATGTAAAAATTTTCAGGCACACCCAAAATTTCTCAAAGTTATAAATACAATCTGATGAGCATGAATGAATATCAGGAATAATAAAATTTATCAAAGTACAAATGATACCCCCCTACTGAGGATGAATAGCAAATCACTTGGTGGGTTTTATTTGTTTATTTTGGGGCTGGTAGTTTTCTTTGTTTTTCGGTCGCTGGTCTCCTAATCAGTGTGTCTGCAACAGTTTTCCGTTTGTTGTAGATATTTTTGATTTGACTTTAGTAAAACACAAAAAACTACGACGGGCAATAGAAAAAAGAAATGAGACCCAAGAACGAAAAGAAAGAAAGATGAAAAGGAAACACTAAAAAGAAGACCAGAAAAACTAAAAAGAAAACTTTTAAAAAGGAAGAAAACTAAAAAGAAAAACCTGTAAAAAGAAGACAAACTAAAAGAAAGAAAAAAACTAAAACCCCAAAAACAATCTAGCGCAAAAGAAAACAAAGAAGAAATCAAAGAAACGCAACCACTAAATACATAAAATAGGAATTAAAAAAAATAAATGAAAAATGAAGCAACATGAAAAGAAAGAAAAACTAAGAGAAAAAGAGAAACGAAAGAGAAACTACAGAGAAAGAGAGAAAACTAAAAAAGACACTCAAGAACACTAAAAAAAAAAGAAAAAGAAAAAATTAAACCCTAAAAAGAAGCAAAACTTAAAAAGAAAAAAAGAAAGAAAGAAACCCAAAGAAAACGAATGCATGAGAGAAAGCCTGAAGAAAGGAAAGAAAAAAAATATTTTTATTTTTTTAGTATTTTTGTTTATTTTTCTGCTTATTATGTCGTTCGAGGTCACAGCGAAACATAAAAGCAAACTGCTTGGAATAAAAATAAGAAACAACAATGCGAGAACATCGAAAAATCCACGCAACATTAAACTGTTCGCGTACTATTTCGGATTGCCATTGGTTAGTCGCGAAATAGCCCCACCCCCCCCCACGCTGCAACTACCCAAATTTACCCAAATCCGCTTGAGAAGCGGGAAATATCCAGGCTCCGCGCAGGGGCGTACACAACTACGCACCTGCGCGAGCAGGTGCGTACAAAACTACGCACGGCTTCATTCGGGACATCGGGCTACGTAGCCACTCTAGTTAGTTAAAATATAGATCCGTGCGACGGACAAACACGCGACCCCCCCCACAAACACCCAAACACACACACAACAGACCTCTCTACACACCACACACCACACATAAACAGGCTCGCAAAAATCTCAGGAGTCACTAGGTCTGCTAAGTCAAATAATAATCCAAAATGCCAGTATTAATAACGCTGTTAACTGTTTATTACATACGCGTCCACACAATTTTTTTTATTACAATTACACGAAAATTTTTATTACATTACGCGTCAATGTTCTTTATTACCATTACGCGGTCATTTTTATTTACATTAAGCGTTTTATTACATAACAAGCAAAATTTATTAACATTAAGCGTCCGGTTAGTACATTACACTAAATTAGTACATAACACGGTGCAACAGCGGAAGTACCCCCGTGCGATAACGAAAATGTCATCCAATAGATATTTTTGAAGAGATTTTTTGTTTTGTGATATCAGCAGTAGACCGAGGTTTGCGGATAAAGTTGTAAACCTAGAATTTGGCATATACATTTACTGATTTTATTTGCTATATAGCTGTAAAGGTTTAGGTTTTCAAATTTAGCTATGGTTCTTTTTTAAGTTCTGTAATGCTCTTTGCATGTTTCTTTGATTTCTTTTGTGGCGAAATTGGTGCAAAGCTATAGAGGGCAGTTGTCAATAATGTGTAGCCGAAGAGGGCTCTGGTCAATCATGGCATATCACGTGATTTTGAAAGGTATAAAAGGAGCTGTTGAGAATCCCCCGTTCCGGATCAGCCACAATCTTAAATAAATCAATGCAGAACAGTAACTATAAATCTCGGACTGACTCTCATTTATAAGTCTGACCTCCAGCCTCCGCCATCAGTGTTTGCCTTAGACGCTCGATACAAGTTGAAGAGTACATATATCGAAAGTCGAATCCACCAATTGGTGGCAGCGTGGGATCATAATGTCTTAAATTCAAGTACAGAATTCCAGATTGGTCGGAGACAAGATGGATTGCCTCTGTAATTCTGCAACTAAAGGACAATGAACAATTCAGAGACTGCATTCTATATGATGTAAAGCTCATGTAGAAGTGCCAACTAGTGAGAAAGTCGTACGCCCGCAGGGTGCGGCAGAGACACAGCGCAGGTCAAATATTTTATCGTGGTATTGGATTAGATCAGTGCAAGGATGATTCCTATGATTGACGTGATTAAGAAGATCAAATGTAATGTCTGAAAATATTGCGGAAGCAATAATGTGAAGCAAATGAAAACTGTATCAGAACTAATTGTCGTCGGATTATGCATATGGTGTGCTGAATTCCCGCATTCCGGAAGTGTTCGCCATCATGTAACGGTGTTGTTGAGAGCTCCCAAGAACTCCCGTAATTGAAGAAGTACAGACGCCTTTGAGCCGAGCCTTCATTATAGAAGGCGAATGTACCGTGGTGGAGCAGACTCCCACAAGGAAGCAGAGATGCCGTGGTGGAGCAGAGTCCGAAAGGGAATCGGACCATTGTAGTTGTCTAGTGACACATAACCATGTTGGCAGAATTGATTATATTTTGATGTTGAGAATGATCACGAATTTCGGCATATTCAAATGCGGAAGCTATGACTCTGAGCATCCGATGAATCCGATAAATTAAGCCATCTGACGAATCCGAGAAAATAAGCATCCGATGAATCCGACGGATTGAGCATCCGAGAATCTGAGAAAGTGAGATCCGATGCATCCAGGATTGATGAATTCCGGCAGCTTTGGGAATTCCGACAGATTCAGGAATGCCGAAGATAAAAGATTTGAATTCCGCCCGCATTCCGCAGATTGCAAGATTCCGACAGATTTCAGGCGTTCGAGAGAATCAGGAATTCCCACAGATTCAGGAGTTCCGACAGATTCAAGAATTCACACAATTCAAGGATTCCGAGAGATTGATGCATTCCGGCAGTTCATGGAATTCCGACGAAAGCATTCAATGCATGCAGAGGTTGTTGTTGGTGATGGATGTAACAACAATATCGGATAGGAATATGGAGTATTACTAAACTTATGAAAACATCGATAAATGGGTAAGTCTCGAACAGATAAAGAAATACAAAAACAGATAATGATGCAGGAAATTAAGGAATGAGGTAGGATCCGACAAATACGAGAATGTCGGAATGCAGGAATCCGTAATGCAGGAATTTCTGAACGGTCGGATGCCTCCTAGATTCCTACTATCGGGATGCCGCGATTCTGGAAGCCGAATTCTGAAGATCGGAATGCCGAAGTTCCGGAATGCGGGAATTCGGAGTGCGTGATTTCACAAGAATACGAACGTTTCCAAGAATGTAAGAATTTATTGTTAGTCGTCGGAATGCCGGAGCAATTTTCAGAAGTTCGGACAGGTTTTAATAAATCGGCCTGTAGTAATCCAGAGGATTA
Organism: Ophioderma brevispina; assembly: GCA_023653785.1. Lineage (NCBI taxonomy): Eukaryota > Metazoa > Echinodermata > Ophiuroidea > Amphilepidida > Ophiodermatidae > Ophioderma > Ophioderma brevispina. The sequence continues at coordinate 5,211 of JAMKCH010014922.1, read as the reverse complement.
TGTGGCAGGAAACTCGGAAGATTCCAGATAAAAGGTGGCTCTGATTTTTTGGAAGCGTTAAAAACAATGATAAGAAAGAAAATGGAAATCAAAGCATAATGGCATTCCGGAACCAGCAGCCTTTATATAGTTTTGGCGAATCCATGAAGAAGACAATCTGGATGTACAAATAATGATTTCAGCCTAATCTTTAAGACAAATCGGTGGTATAGACCATAGGTGTAGTTTCTTTTGAGTTGATTAGGTTTCATGTTAATATTTCCGTGGTTCAGGGACAATAATACAAATGTTGTCGTAATTGAAAAAGTACACCACGATCACAAAAATTGAAGGAAGAATCAATCAATCATGGCAAATACTTTTTGGAGTCGCAAGAGAAACAACTGATGGGATTAGTAAATATTTTTGTCTAAGATTAATCTTTCCAAAACATTGGTAGATTTGCCATGTTTTTCCTTGCTGATTCCGGAACATGTCATTTAGGCGGGACTTATCTGGTTACCCATAGCAAAAAGTTCCGGAGAAGAATGTATCTGCTAGGTAAAGGGAATCATTCATTCGTAATTGATTAGAAGCATTTAAAATACGAGATAAATTATCATGGTGGGTCATCAGATACAATTTGGAGAATATATGAAACTGGAGGTTACGCGGGGATGGATCCCTGGTGTTATATATCAAGCTATATTGGAAGTCGTTGCCAAAAAGTTTGTTGACACAGTATGTACCCTTCAGTTGATTTTCGAAAATGTTAAGGATGTAGCTAAAAATCCAGATACCCAATTTCGGATAAAATGTGATGTAAAGTTTACAGTCACCAATCACAACCTATAAATTTAGTGAAGTAATCCTAGTTAAATGAGAGAGTGACTGTTATTGTGATAATTTAATTCTAGTTATGCACTTGCTGTCTATAATGGATGAGTTGTTGAAGATTATACAAATTGAACTATTGAAGCTATTCAGATTTCACTTTTTACATTATACACGGAATCAGCAAAATTACTATGTTTTAAGCCAACCTTGTTACTGCTTTATTTGTACAAAGTAACCATAGAGGTGTGAATTATAAATTATCATAAGGGGAGATCATTTGTTCCGGGACTGTGCTTGGACGGATCATTGCAGGATTCGGTGGGCGGTATGTATGTGCACTGGTATGATTGTTGCGAGTGTGATTTGGATTAAAATAAATAAGTTTCATTAATAGCATTATGTATTATGTTAAGCTGAAACATATTAAATAATATTATATTCTTATAATAAGACCCCCCAAAAAAGTAACGCAGCATATCTAAATACCCCATAGGTATAACCATTGGTCTTTGCAAGAAAACATTAAATTATATCAATAGTTCATTTTCTTCCGTAAATTTTGATACCCTTCTTGCTCCATTGCGATCAATATTGCCAACACAGTACCCATTATAAGAAAATCTCTCCCTTTTTAAAAGTTGCAATAAAAGGTATAGCCATATTGATTGCCATTCAGTGAAAGACCGCATTCTTCCGTGACGTGTGTGTCACTTAATGCATGGTTGTGTATTGTAACCTTGTAATAAATGTGTTTGCAACTTTGAAAATGTGACACATTTTCGTAAAATGGACATTGTGTTGGCGATATTGATCACAATGGAGCAAGAAAGGTGTCAACATTTGCAGAACAAAACAGACTATTGATATCATATTACGTTTTGTGCATAGACCAATGGTTTGTAACCTATGGAGGTATTTAGACATGTTGCGTTACTTTTTTGGGGGTCTTTATTTTGATTTAGAAGCTCAACTTCAGATATTCTAATTTACAGAACTGATAACATTTCATCGGTTAACTCTCTCAGGCACTTCCCCACGTACCTCTTGTGAGTCCAAGCTGGCTACAATAACATTTTATTTTAATCTATTAACTCTCTCAGGCACTTCCTCTGTGAGGAGGCTTTTGTGAGTCCGAGCTGGCTACAAGCAAATATTTAATACTAATTTATATTTAGCGATGTGTAAGGCTTCAGCTTTAGCTTATTTTGCTTAATGCTTAGGTAGCTCGCCTTTGTCAATATGCGTAATTCACCCATGCTTTTATTCAATGCTTGCTTATTTTGCATAATGCTTAGGTAGCTCGCCTTTGTCAATATGCGTAATTCACCCATGCTTTTATTCAATGCTTGCTTATTTGTTTTGCTAATTTTAGGTAGGTTCGCCTACAATGTAGTGGGAAGCTCTTCCATTAGTTATGATTGCTTTTGCTTAACTATTTGCTTGCTTCAATTCTTAGGACGCTCCTTAAGATTCGGTCTGCGTAAGTCACCAGCCGCGAAGCCTATGATAGATTTTTACGTTGCTTATACTTACTATATATATTATATATCATATTATATATCTATATATATATAGATATATATAGGCCTATATAGCTTTGCTGAAGCCTTAGCCGTTATGAAAATTATGGAATGCATGATCATTACAGTACATGTATAGATTTATGCATATAATTTTGATCCTGATGGCTGACAATGGAATAGAAAATTGTGATGACATGTTTATTTCCTGTGTAAGGGTAATAGAATGTATTGATGGTAGATATATATGTTACAATTCTCAAATACTTTTTAACAAATGAAAGTACAATTAACAATGAACGTACAGAGAAAAAAATCAGAAAAAAAAATAACTCTCTGGAATGCCTATTGTGGGACTAACCCAACAAGTTTTCAATCAGGAGTTATCTGTAGTATTACATGTATAAACTGCACTTGTCAGCCTCCCGATTTTACAAGAAAAAGATCGAGCTTTGTTCTAGATTAGCAAGGTTTTAAAAATAAATGGTGGGCCAGACAGGAGCGTGATTTCATTGTCAGATTTGGCGGATAACCCTGCGTGGCTGAACTTCTATCCCCGGCTTTTCCAACTTTCTGTAAGGAGGTATTTCGCAATATGGCTGATCTGATTCAGGGTAGGATAAAACGAAAGTATTGTAGCTATTCATTCTTCATTGTCGGAATCAAATGGACGTGAGGAGCTGAACCGAATAAGAGGAACTTTCATCTTTGCCTCATTTGCGTGCCTGATTAAAATCTCATTTTAAAGTTTTTATGCCAGGTATACTATATTCTTTTTCTTAATACAGGTATACCTACCTATGGATCATGTTAGGGGCGTCCGTATCATGGATACACGCGGCCCCGGATCAGTTTACTCAGTTGAATAAATCCTAAACCACCACAAGCCACTACCAATGACTTGTGGATACGCCTAAGAAGAACCATACCTATGGTTCTGAATTACTTATGTTTTCTTTTTTAATGTAGTTTTACACAAATATATATGGACTATATAGTCGGTTGCAAATAACCTACCGCAAACATAATAGTGGGCGCATTAGGGTTTATTGAATGTTTATCAGGCTATATAAGATAAATTGTACAACAAAATAAGACGCAGAGACTTGTGTGGCTTTCAAGATGGAGTTCAGTGTATTATCCAAATTGACGTCACTTACAATGTATGCATATTCATGATATGACGTATCGCGTTACTAGTGTCTTATAACATCTCCTTCCTTTGAATAAAGCAGATTTAAATTGATCATTAAAATGTATTGATATGCAAACTTTTAAAAGTCTTGTCTCAGTTCCTTAAAGTGTCCATGTATGCACTAAATTAGCTTTAGCTTGGCTATTAAGTTGCAAAATGTCCTGCAAGACTTTCTTGTCTTACTATCTTATTAAATCACTTCAAAGTTTAAGTGTTCTTTCTGTCATTTTCAAAAAGTCCATCTCTGCTAACAGTTTCAAAACAACAATTACAATAAAATTGTAAAGATTAAACAGCTTCTACAAACCTCTCCACCGTCAAGCCCCATGTCCAACCATTCACCTACGATGAGATCACCGAAGCAATTAAAAGTTCTCAAGAATGGGAAAAGCTCCTGGCAATGACAACATCCAGACAGATTCTTGAAAGAATATGGCACCAGAAGCTGTGCGATGGCCCAACTCTTCCTTTCTACTGGTATGGGAACGTCAACTATTCCTCAGATGGGAGACTTCAAAGGTCATTGCAATCTGAACCCAAGAAAACTAGCAAATGAAAAAAAAACCCCAAGAGTGACAGACCCATCTCGATACATCTATAAGCTGATTGAGCGTCTGATACTCGACAGGATCAATGATATGGTCGAGGCAAATTTACCCCGCACCCAAGCTGGATTTCGAAGAGTTAAATCAACAACTGATCAGATAGCAAGCTAGTTAATGACATCGAGACAGCCTTCCAGAAGAAGCAGGAGTTTGGAGCAGTCTTCATAGACCTAACTGCTGCGTAAGATACAGTCTGGCACCGAGGGCTCTACCTCAAGCTACTCAAATCTTCCCTGATGTCAAGCTTGTCAAGTTCATTATGCTTCTCTCCCAAGGACAGATCTTCGTCCTGTAAGACATCAAATGGGCAACGCAGTAGAAAGCGCAAACTTCGGCATAGTGTCCCACAAGGTTCTGTCTGGCACCCAGTCTCTTAACATCTATGTCTCAGATATGCCAAAGGGAGATTGTTCGCAGTACTCCTACGCAGACGACACGGCACTTGGAATAGCTGCTGATTGCTTTGAGTCCTTAGAAACAGTGTTGCAGAAAGATCTATCACTGTAAGCCAATCTACTTCCACCGACGGCACTTGAACTCAGCAAACCCAAGACCGTCAGCTCTGTTTTCCACCTTGCAAATCGATGCGCAAAAAGAGAACTAAACATCACTTAAGATGGAGAAAAACTGTCAAATGACCCAACACGAAGTACACTTGTCGTAATAATGGACCGCAGCCTTACTTCAATCAACACACCAAGGCACTCGCTGCCAAGACGCAGTTGTGTCAACCTCCTCAGAAGGCTCGCAGGAACTGGTTGGGGTGCATCCTTTGACACCTAACATACATCAACTGTTGCCTGGCATACTCCACCGCTGAATACGCTGCCCCAGTATGGAGTCACAGAATACATTCACACAAGATTGATGTCGTTCTGAATGATTCAATGAGCCGTTTATTGGTTGCCTCTTGGCGACGCCTGTAGAATACCTTCCAATTCTGTGTGGCATAACTCCTGCAAATCTTAGGAGGAAACTTCAGACGATCAAGCTCGCCAAGAAATGTGATGAACCTGGTAGCCTAATCCCACCACCAACACCTTTGAGGATAGAGAATTCACGGAATCATTTGCTA
>JAMKCH010014921.1:0-24601 GCA_023653785.1 Ophioderma brevispina | reverse complement strand
GGTTGAGAACACATTTTGTTTTAGATTTTGTTTGAGAACAAGGCCCTATTTTTGCAGGAGACCCATATTAATCCAAATTCTGTAGGTTCTTCTGTGTGCATGTATGCGTGTATGTATGTTTGTATGTGCGTGTGCATGTATACTGTATGTGTGTATGTTAAAGTTTCTGTTAACCTTTTTCAAATTGTTCGTGCATGGGCACTTTTACTCCAATTGCCAATCAAACTCAGGTCATAGGTGCATCATAGAGACTTGGCATGTCATGATGGGGTTAAAGTTCACATGCCAAGATCAAAGGTCATTGAGGTCAACTTGTGCAGAGAATGAAAGATGTGAATGTGTGTGTATGTATGCGTGTATGTATGTTTGTATGTGTATATGCATGTATACTGTATGTGTGTATGTTAAAGTTTCCGTTAACCTTTTTCAAATTGTTCGTGCATGGGCACTTTTACTCCAATTGCCAATCAAACTCAGGTCATAGGTGCATCATAAAGACTTGGCATGTCATGATGGGGTTAAAGTTCACATGCCAAGATCAAAGGTCATTGAGGTCAACTTGTGCAGAGAATGAAAGATGTGAAAGCAGGTGGTTCAAGAACCGCCTTGTTCCGTTTGTTTGTAATCTTGTATACATTCTAAAACATTTTGCACAACTCGTGATCAGATTCACAGATAGTCATTAATTCTCAATCACCAATAAAAAAAGTAATGCATGTAAAATACCTTGTCACTTATGACTAGGTACCAAGTAAAATATCATCTTACAAGTTTTCTACTCAAACTTGACCAGAATCTTGTCAAACATGAGTATATTCTGTTCAATAAACTGCATAAGATATTTGAATTTTAAGGTATTTTTTAAGAGTGTATATTACCATGCGTTTAGCCAGGGGGTGCTCGTGCACCCCAGGGTCTAAAAAGATGGAGAAAAGAAGGGCATTGAAATAAGGGTTCAAATTGCGAAAAAAACGCATATTTTTTTTTGGGGGGGGGGGGAGATTCACCCCTGGACTCCCCACCGGGGCTATGCCCCTGGATCCCACGGGGGCCTAAGCACCCTCAGATCAAACCGCCAACCTTTGTGTTTGGTCGTCCCTAGCATGGCTAACCCCATAGGGGGGGCAGGGTGATTAGCCCCCCCCACCCCCCTCCCTCCCGAAAATTAGTGATTCTGCACCTGTGCCAATTTAAGTGAAAACACAATAGGGCCATACTATACGAACACTTGAATATAATTCATCCCCCAAAAGCTGTTATGCCATTGTTCCCCAGATCTGCAACCCCATTGGTCTGATATCCTGGCTACATGCATTATTACAAGTATTGAATAGGGTAAAAGAAATGAGCTGGAAACAGGAATTGAGATTATGAGAATAAGGCCATTATGGATAAGGTTGAAATATGTTCAAAACCTTCAATTGACACTGTTTTATGTAATCGTTCATTCTTCATAGAGTCGCTAGAAAACTTACTAAGACACATTACACTACGTGAACCTGCTAAAATGTAGATGCGACGTATAATGAAATTGAAACAGTACAAGAATTATCGGCTCGACATGGTGCAGAGAAACGGGACGGCTACAAGACAAACGACTACAAAAACGAGAATGTGCAAATTTAGCTTACTCGTGCTCTACATGTCTCCCACAACGTTGCAAACACATATTTACCCAGAAAGAAATCAGAAGACGCGTGAAGCTCTCTTGCTGAAAAAAGAGCTCAACTCCCATCAGAGCTATGAAGAGGGAGTTGAAGGACTCACCTCACATCTTTCTTGGTGGATGAAGGGCGCAAGCCGATAATTAGGTTAGCTGCGACATTATGTAGCTGCCAACGTAACATTAAACTGGTTTCATGTGTCGTTTAACGGGAAGGAGCAAATGGACTGTTTTTGCATAGCTTCATTAGCTTGTTGTTGGCCGAGAAGCTAGTTGAATTTTAAAATAACAAATAAATTGTTATTTTATTTTCAGGTTTTGCTCAATTTGTTCAAAGAAGAATAGAATGTTGTGTGCATATGTCCTTGTATTTTAATTTGGTAGAGATTATTTTATAAAACAGAAATAAGTAAATCCAAATTAAAAGGTTTTTTTTTTTAATTTTGTTCACAAAAAAAAATCATAATTGTGTATGTTCATGAGTATATTTAGAATCAGTATGAAAAATGTATTCATATGAGTACAAACAAGCCTAGTCTTAGGTCAAGGGTTTTTAGATGGCTTCTGAGATGCGTGGCATTAAAGGTGCAACGAGAGATTTCACATATCGGGTGTCCAAAAAAAATCAAAAGTAGTGATTTTTGCCCTGATGTAAAGCTTTCCATCAAAAATATCCCCATCTGAAAGGATTAAGCTGAGAAATGTTTCTTTGGAACAAAAAATGTAAATTTTTTAATTTCGTATAGGAGCAAATACGAAATTCAGCCTATGTTTTATATTGAAATATAGGCAAACCAAAATCACCCCTTTCCTCTCTTTTAAGACATTTCTGTAGCCAAATACAAAGTAAGAAATCTATTGAGTGTCTAATCTATATGAAATTACTATTGTGACACAATATTTGGGTGCCTCAAAATCTCTCGTTGCACCTTTAAAATTTGGTGTAGATGATGGAAAATAACTTTCAATGTTCTTCCTGTAATTTCAATTGCATGGAAAATTCTGGAGGTTATTTTCTAGAAGTTTTCCTGATAAATTTACAGAAAATCCCACAAATGTAGAGATAATTTACTAAGCTTGGTGGTCACCCGGCTTTCGCGATTAGGGCCTTGTGGATCCCCAGGGTTAAATCCCCCTCCTCTTTGGGGCTCAGGGGTCCAAAATGTTGATACTCTGCAAGCCCTCCCCGAGATGAAGGAACCCTGCGATGTCCCAGACCTAAGAGTATTATTACAATTGATACACCTACTACTATCAATGAATTGCTTCACAGTGTTTTCAAGAGTAGGTATAGTGTTCTTCCCACAATGCATTTCTTCCAATACAAATTTTGTGCTGGTCACATGAATTTATAGTGACAAAAAGTACCTACATGAACAGAATTCACCCCAGTATTGCAATTGCAGTACTTTTTGTCACTATAAATTCAAGTGACAACCAGTGCAAAAATTGTATCGGAAGAAATGCATTGTGGGAAGAACACTATACCCCCCTTGGTGTTTTCCATGTAGTCTGAGCAGCAGATAGTGAAATCATTTTTTACTATATATACAAATCCAGGAGTCTCTAAAATTTTGGGCTATCATGGGCCCTTCGAAGAGTGTAGGGTAACTTCAATTGAAATACACACCCTCTCTGATTTAAAGACTGACCCAGAGATTTCCAGATGAGGGCGCCCTCTATTTTCAAACAAATGATGTGTTTTGTATATACATAATGCTTGTCCATATACTAATCCCTGTGTGAAATAGCCAAGCTCAAATCGAAGCCTTTCATGTTTAAAATCACTTTGTTATAAAATACCGGATCCAGAATTTTTTGTTATACAGAGTATCCTATGGCACTGTTGTGCTACACATGCATAAACGCTTACTGCATGAAAACAAAAACGCGGATTCATCTCAAACTTTAGAATTGAGCATTTTAAGTGACTATCTTTAGTTCTGATTGACTATTTTTAATTAATACACAAAAAATATATATTTTGAAATCTCTGAGTCACCCTTGTAGGATTGAAGGATATGCTTCCATGGGGGAAAGTATGGATTGCATATGGGAAAGCCAAATATTGAAACAACTTTGCATTAGTTGCAATATTCTCTACTGTTGCTACGTAATTTTTACCTGAAATTGCCCAATGCCTTTTTATTGCCCACTCACTATTGCTACTATACTAAGCATATAATTTGAAATATTTCTTTAAAGCAAACTATCTTTTCCGGCAAAATATCAAATGAAGAAAGTGCGCCCTGGGTGTTAAGAGTTAAGTATCCTATTTATGAAGGGGAGACAGTATGCCACTGGCTGTGGATGTAGTACTACCTCTCAATCAGAAACAGATTAGCTAAATACACAATATTACCTGGATACCCGACTGATGGATACGCACTGTGCTGGGCTATGGCCCTATCTTTTGCGATTAGTAAATAGAGGGAAATTAGCTTGTGCTCCAGCCCCATTGGCCTAGCCAGCAAGAAAGATTACTTTGTGTAATGTATGTAACTGAGTGTAGAGCTGCATGTTTTTGAAGTCTTTTATTTCTCTGCTTTTTACTATGGGATAGTTTTGTGAGGAGTTTTACTTTTGTGTTTTTAGTAGACAGGAGGAGATTTTTTTTAGGATACAAATTTCTCTCAAATTGCACTGGATTGGTTGTAGACCACCTACCAAGAATGTTTCAAAAATTTATTGGACAAACAATTACAAAAGAAAACCGCAAACCTTGTTTTGAACTTGGCCGCTATCGTAATCACCCCTTTAGAAAACCATGCTTTAAATTTTTTGTTGTGGAGGACAGAAATTACTAAATCATCATAGACGGCATATTCGGCTTATTCACTTTAGGTGTGATCTAATACATTGGTAAGCATTTCAAATATGCAATAAACCAGGGTTCAAAAAAAAATTGTGGGCACTTCTTTCTGGAAATGTTCTCTTTAAAGACATTGCAAAAATGACTGACCAACAGGCCCGTAGCCAGGGGGGTGCGGGGGGTGCAACGCACCCCCCCAAAAATGACAAAGGTCCGCTTTATGATGTTGACGGTCCGCTTTTTAGTGTTGAAGGTCCGCTTTGTAATGTTAAAGTTTGCCGCCTGCCTAAATTCTGTGGTTTCAAAGCTTGTGGAGCATGGTACATGAATTGAATAATCAGCGGTTAATACTATTGCATTACGCATGGCTGGTGTTATTATACTGTTTTCAACGCTTTGTCATGTCGCCTCACCCCATTTAGTGTGATTTGGCAGAAACAGGAAATGACCTCCACCTAAAACGCACAAAAATTCAAGTGAACTAAGCCATCAAAATCGCGCCCGATACGGGTCCGCTTTTGTAATATCTGGTGGCAAAATTAGTTTTTGTAGTTCCTGATTGATGCATGGTGCAATGGGAAAATGAAGCTAAAAGACAAAAAAAAGGAGGGGAGACATGATGGTTTCAAGGAGATGATCGTTTCTCCATGTCACCAAATATCACCCATGATTTGCAACCATCCAATTGGGACACCATTGGGACTCACAAGTTCATGTCACGGGCTACAACTCAGGCAAAAAAATCACGTGTTGACCAACACCCTAGATATTAGGGTTGGCTAGGGTGATATTCAGGCCAACTTGGTGTGTTGAACCACCAAGTGCCTCTCAGGTCCCCATACACGCCGACTATCGCTTAACGTGGCAAAAATCAGTTGTTGGGTGCTGGGTATGTCGAGTGACCGGTGCTGACGAAGCTGTGAGTAGTTGGTCGTTTTAGTGTCAAGTGACCATGATGCATTCAAGAGCGTTGGACATTTCCTTGATGCCCTCTGTCCGAGGGTGTTTTGAATCATCCCATAATGCATTGCAATGTGCCTTTATTGTACTGTACTAAACACATGTCAGTACTTGGGATAAAAAGTGTTTCAAAAGGTCAAGACCACAGACATTTCAGATCATGCAAAAAATTCCCTAATACCTATGCTTTGTAGCTAAACTGATCATAAAAGTCAGGTTTTTATGTGTTAAGTAGGATTTTTGTGGGATCACATGACCCTATTGAGGTGAAATTTCCCACAACTGGTGCATTTGGGATTGACTAATACACCCTCTGCCCTCTGTCCATCTTGTTTTTCATCATCCACACCTTCTCGACCTTCAGACACCGAGGACAATATTTTCTCTTTTGTGTCTACGTGGCCAAAATGTGCAAGTTATTGTATCATCTGGTTGCACCATATCTGTTGTTCTCCTGTGGGGCGTCTATAAGGCCTAAAAAAAAAATTGTTTGATTGGGCGTAAACAAGAGACCAAAACAGGGTAGGTAGGTCGGATTTTTTTTTTGTTTTTAATGTTTCACATACCGAACACAAAATAATGACACCATACAAACAATGGCACATCTTCACTTTTCTTGTACACATCTTTTTATTTTGTCATTTTGATTTCCTGCAATACTAAATCGCATACTAAATGAATTTTGTTTTACGTGGTTTTAAAAACTTTTTTTTGCACACAACAAATAAAAATATTAGTATCGGTGGTAAAAATAGGGTCGGTCTGGTTACGCCAATCAAACATTTTTTTTTAAATGCCTAATGCATTCTTTCCTGATATCTGTTGTCATCCTCCTCCACCTGTCACACCACATCTCAAGGCTTAACAAGTACAACCATTATTTTTGGTGTGTTGTTAACCTCTACCTTACCTAAAGCAATATAACACATTTTTAAAGCGCCCCGTTTTCAAAAGTTTTGCGATTTTTTGCAACAGTTTGTTTTGGGTACTACACCTGTGAATGGTATGCTCAAAAATAAAGAAGGGATTTTGTAATTGGATCAGGAATCCCTGATGGTATTCAGTGAGCGTACTGGAACGCCAAATTTCTGCTGTTCATTATGAGAGCATGCCACATCACGGAAATGACACGAAGAACTTGACTTGCATGAACAAACAGACCAGCTAATGGATGACATAGAACATGGAACATTGCACCATTTTCCCGCTATTTCGTTTGGAAGAAGTTTGAATTATTATCGGGATAGCCGATATTGTTCTAATTACAAAATTTCTTCTTTTGTTATGATAGATTTTTTGAGCTTAATTACATTGTAGTTTTACTATCCATTTACAAAGACAATTTGTGCAAAAATCTCAAACTGTTTAAAAATTGGGGTGCTATTCAAATGAATTGTTATTCTTGCTTAACTTACCTTCCGAACATGACCTAGGACCAATGATAATGTGGGAAGGTGCCATGTAGAGGATAAAAGGATTCTGAGTTAAATCTTTCTTCTTTTAAGGTTTGACATATCGGATGCACCAGGCAGTGGCGGCCAATCCCTCCTTCATTAAGCAACTCACCAAAAATTCCAAAAAAGAAATTTACCGCATACGGCATGCAAAACAAACCAATTTGGGTGGCTTTGACGTGGGTCGATCATGGGTGTGACCCACGACCCAATACGACCTCGTCCTCGTTCGTTATTAATACCCAAAAATTAGAAATACCCTTCCAGTGGAGTTGATTCTTCGTCTTCCAACGGTTTTTGGAATCAGAAAAATTCCTTGAAACATATAAAAAAATAAGAATTTTTCTCAAGATTTTGCTTTTACTGTTTAAACCAATGGCGACGTCTGAAATTGGGATTTCTTGGCCGCCCTCCCCTGGGGTGCACCATAGTGTCACAGGGAACTACATTATTTTCTTAACCCCTGGGCACTACACCTTTAATACAGTCATTGTTGGCTTCTTACAGAACACACCATGAAATAGCTCTCTGAGTAACCAATCAAAAATAGTGGCTTCTATATCTCTGTTAAACCATACCACCATTCTTACAGTATCTCTGATTGCTCATTACTTGATATTGCCGTCCAAATAACCAATCAAAATGTTGCTTAGATGCATATATAGATCTATAGGTTTAGGCCGCAGGGGGTTAAAAAATAAAACATTATTTGAACCCTTGGCATTTTTCCAACTTGCCCACACCTCTTGAGTTGCTTAAAATAACACATGCACATACATGTAGTTCATTTGTGTATGTCAAAGATCTCTTTGCGTTGATCGCATGATTGTTGAACATGCACCGAGCAGCAAAAAAAGGGTACGAGAAAGTCATGTAATTACGCATAATTTTACAGCCCCCTACGCCACGCACGATTGCTCAAGCGAAAGGTACCTTGCATGCTAACAACAAGTAATTGATGAATAACGCATGACCTTCGCGGCGGCAACAATTTTTCATCATCAGATCGTCATAAATGCAAATTTCTTTTTATTTTAAGCCGTCATCATCCCTGTCAGTTTTTGTAAGAAGATTCCTCAAAGAGAAACCGGAAATTCACAAGAGATAGTGTAAATAAAACATTAACCCTGTGATGGTGTGATAAAGCTGTGGCCCCTAAGGCAAGTCAAGACTGCGCTAAAGATAAGGTGGGAGGTGTTATTCCAAGGTGCTCTAGTCTTGCACAAAGACTCGATTATTTGCGCTTTTTGAAACATGCAATCATTTCAAATTTTATTTCAGACATGCATAACTTTAGGAGGTGATGTGGTTGTTGATTTACTAAAGCAAATGATTATTCAGGCAAAATTGTACATACATTGATGATTTTGCATCAAAGTATGCTTTTCTGTGGGGACGATAATGATAGCAGGCAAGTTCAAAACATAGCTTTTGGTTTTCTTTTCTACTTGTCTGTCCAATAAAACCTTCAAAATGTTCTACAACTGATCAAGTGCAAATTTATAGAAATTTGCATCCTCAAAAATCTCCTGTACCTTTAAAGAGACACTGATACATTTGGAAAATATTTTTGCATGACTGTAAAGCTTTTATATTCATTATAGTCCTCACCTGAAATGCATTAAACCCAGATTAGTGCCCTATATGGGTAATTGGAACGACTTTATAATAATCAGAGTGATTTTATTCAGACGATGGATCATAGCGTTAAATACAAGAAAACGCGCTTCAGAGTTGATTCCCACAGAATCCACCTTGTTTAACCGATCTGTAACCTTGATGGTTTTAAAAGAAAAAATTGTTGATTGAATTTATGACAAACCCCAAATTTAGACTCTTATGAAGGCCCATATCTGTTTTGTGGTGTGTTATTTTAGTGAGTGTGTAAAATATATCTATTTTTCCAAAGTCCTAGACTCTCATTTGAGAGCATATTGAAGGAATTAAAAATGGAACATTGGGTAACTACATTGAAAATACACACTCCCTCTGTGAAAGCTTTAGGTAAAGTCTTCCACAGAGGGAGTATGGATTACAAATGGAATAGCCATTGGGTAACTACATTGAAAATACACACTCCCTCTGTGAAAGCTTTAGGTAAAGTCTTCCACAGAGGGAGTATGGATTACAAATGGAATAGCCATTGGGTAACTACATTTGAAATACACACTCCCTCTGTGAAAGCTTTAGGTAAAGTCTTCCACAGAGGGAGTATGGATTACAAATGGAATAGCCCAATGGGTAACTACATTTAAAATACACACTCCCTCTGTAAAAGATAACATCTTCCAGAGAGGTGGTATGGGATTTCAAATAGAAGACCATATTGGTATTTGATCTGCCAATTCAGAGTACTACCCTCTGCAACAAAATGGCCATAAGAGATTTGTGCCTCCCACTGTCATTAATATATCAGTATGAATAAGATTTTGAGAGCTGGTCTTTTTTCCAAGTCTAGATCAAAAAAGCCCTCTTGAGCTAAGTGAACTCCTTGGGAAGTGTTGCATGGATACATCTTTATTAAAGCGGCACTGGCACATTTTCACAAAATATGAAATTTCTTCAATTTGCTCTCAAATGATAGTCTAGGCCATTGGAAGAACAGAGATATATTTTACACATAAAAATAACATACCCCAAAACAGATAGGGACATTGATATGAGGATAAAGACATCCAGGTAATTTGTAGGCCAACTTTTAAGTTTTTCATAACTTTAATCAACAAATGTGTACATTACATGAATATTTTTTACTTGTACTCACTGATATTAAAACCACAAAGGTTATAGACCGATCAAACAGTGTGCATAGCTTGGGAAACATGCATACGGCGTGCGTGTTGTTGTGTTAAATGCCATTTTCATCGTCTCGTTCTGTTTACCCATAAGGAAGCTGATTTGGTCTTAATCATTTCGGGTGAGGGCTTTTGTATATAAAAGCCTTACAACCATGCAAAAATATCGATTTTGAAAAATCTTGAGGGCGCACTATTTTTCAAATGTGCCAGTGTCTCTTTAAGGTAAGGGCACACTGGGCATTTATAGAAATAGCTGCTACGTTAAAGGGCCTGGTTCCAGGCACGTAGCCAGGAATTTATGCGGGGGGGTGCTGATGCCAGAGAAGCGGACCTTTTGCGTACCCACAAAAAAAAAATTTTTCACTCGCGCGCTACAGGTTTGACCCAAAAATTTTCGCCGTAGTCTACAAATGAAGGGGGGGAAGGGAGAAAAAAATTTCGTCGCAGAAGTGAGAAACAACAGTATAGAACAACGACCAATCGTAATGCGATGTTAACAGCTGCTTAGTCATGCTTAGTCATTTATATACAATGCACCCACAACCCTTAAGAAAAACTGTTTTAATTGAAACACAGACCTTAAACATGGCAAAGCGGACATCAAAATCATAAAGCGGAACCTGTCATTTTTGGGGGGGGTGCATCACACCCCCCTGGCTACGGCCCTGATGGTCCAATCGCTAATAGCCTCATATACAGCAAAACAGTAATAGGATACTTGTATAACAAAAATTCTGGATGCCGAAATTGTATAACAAAGTTGTGCTTTTTTTATTAAGTTAACAGCAATCTGAGCTTAGCTAGTTCACCCAGTGATATAGTTTATGGACAAGCATATGTATATGCAAAAAACATGTTTGTTTGAAAATGAGGGCGCCCTAACCTCGGGAAATTCTCATCTCAAAAGCGTACTTTTCTCTAGGGTTGATAGAACAGACAAGTCCAAAATATAGTTTTCGGTTTTCTTTTTTACTTGTTTGTACAATAAACCTTCCAAAACATTTTCAGCGGGTGTTCTACAACTGATCAAGTGCAAATTGAGACAAATTTGTGTTCTAAAAAAATCTCCTCCTGTCCCATTAAATGCATTTCTCATGCCGATTTCAAATAACGTCACAAAAATTCATAGTTTTGAAAGCTTTTAAAAAAAATTGACAAATTCAAACTCTGATCGACTAGTTGACTTCAAGGCACAGAGGGTTTCGGAAAAAATGGTTAGCTTTTGAGAAATCTTGCTATCATAGGATGCAATAGCGGTCAAAGCGAACATGAGACATCTGAGTCTACATTTGTCGGTAAACAAGATTTACTTCTTAGCCTTCCGTACAAATTTGTTAGTACAATTTTCCCCTATTGCTCTTGGTTTTTTTTAACCGATACTCCCGCAAAATTCACACAGTGTCGGATTACTGCGTCTTGCTGCAACAGCCTGGATGCTCGTGGTATTTATGCGGACTGAATTTAGAATTTCGATGAGATTTCTGTTTTGCTTATTTAACCCGTGTTGAATTTCAGATTTGTTGGGCTGATATACAGTGATTTTTCTGTGCAAAGGAGCGTTGTTGTGGTGATGAATACATCAAGTTCCAGCCCTCTGACAACATTGGTTCTAAATAAGATTGTACTGAGAGAAGCGGAAGAGAGGACTTCAACTCACTGAGGAGGCTACTGTCTTCTTACAGTACTCTGATGGCTCATTAATGATTTAAACACTCTGATAACAATCAAAAATAGACTTTTCAGTTATTCTTGAGGTGTGCTTTGATGTGATATAGCAACTGTTTTGTATGATAAATGCATGCAAATGAGTGGGTTCCAAACAAGCCTATATCTCTTAGGTCAGTGGTATAAGCGGGTGATCATTTGCACAGCCCATCCCAAAAGCCACTTCCTTTTTTTCACTCGCACACCAGTGTCATACCATTGCAGGGGGGGGGAGGTGGGTCAGGTTGAATGTACTTTGGCCAGGCAAAAATTTGCAAAAACATTCTAAATCAGCCGTTTTTTAGCCCTCTGACCGGGAAAATTGGCCTTTTGACTCCCCGAGAGGGAAAATTTCCCAAGACGGGGAAATTTGCCCCCTCAGAGCTGGCAGGCCCGATACGCCACTGGGCATAACCTACAGAATCTACCAAAGTTCACATTTACTGTCATCACATTGGCACCCGGGCACCGTTGATGTGAAATGTACTTATGACTCATGCATGAAATAAATTCAATTGACAAGATTTGAAGTGAAGAACCAAGAAATTGCAAAGTAGTAGAATCCTTGAAATTGGGTGTAAGACTTCAGAATTGGAATCTTGTTGTAATTTTTGTCAGCATTTCCGCTCTGATTGAGTTCAGTTTAAATAAATCTACTTGTGCAAATGGTGACTGTAGGTAGAAATAGACCCATTTCCAATATGGTTGGTATTCTGAAATTGACTCTAACTTTAGAACCTGGTTTACCATGGTTGTCCCTCCCGTTTGGACCTTTTTTCTCTTCCACCTACTCTAAAAATGGTGACAAATTTCCGCCCATGGATGGGCCCATCCATGAGAATTTTTCTTGTTGCATTTGCACTTTCAGTATTTTGAAAGAATAAAAGGTCCACTCATGTAGACTCCCCTGGTTTAAACCCAGTCTAAAGTTAGACTCCCCTTTCCATAATACCAACCTATATCTTTAACTATTAAAAAATTAAATTTTGTGTACTTGAAAGACCTTTTCAAAGTCAGCCATTTTGACTGTCTGCCGGCCTATATGCATGTTAAAGTTACATGAAAGTTCTTGTGCCATTGAAAAGTTGAATTCTAATGGCAACAAATTTGGGGTCACTGATGTGCAACATGGGATCCCTAATTGATGAGGTCAAATGTCAATTCCAATGGCAAAGGTCAATTCCAAGGTCAAAGGTCATATGAGATTTGTTAAGATGGGGCTCTAACTGTTTAAAGTGATATTTACAGGAATACGTCTGGCTTCGATGAATCTCACAAGCAGGACAAGTGTAGATACAATTGAAAATCATTTGATAGTTAAAAATATTAAATTTTTAATCATGGTTATTTCAATACTTCCAAATTAAAGGAATTATATTTGTGGGTCTGTGAATTTAAGTTTTCACAGTGACAGCAGATATGATATATTAGCTGGTATGCAGCTAAAGGCACTTTCAAGTGACAACAAAGTGTGAAAATTTTTAAAATTTGCAGGAGTACAGCTTAAAAGCAAAGTTTAGCGTCTGTGCAATCTTCAAAGGATTTTGATGGTTTAATAAAGAAATTATTATTATTGGACGGATGGCGTAGCAAAATCCGGATTATGGGAAATGGCAATGTCTGGATGGTGTGTGTACGTTCGTATGGTTGTGTGTCCGGATACAAAAAAAGGTAAACATTTTGTCATAACTTTTTCACCAGATGAGCTACGAGTACCCAAACTTAGATATATGGTGAAGGGCACCAGCTAATACGAACCTGTAATCCATTCCCCCAGGGTCCTCCCCTGGGTCTGACAGGGGGTGGGGAACATGTCAAAAAATGTAAAACCATTCACCAAAAAGTAAATATTGTCATAACTTTTTCCAGATGAGCTAGAGTACCCAAACTTAGATCTTATTGTAGGAGGGCACAAGCCCCTACTAACCATGTAATCCATTCCCCCAGGTTCCTCCCCTGGGTTGACAGGGGGTGGGGAAATGTCAAAAAAGGTCCAACATTTCACAAAAAAGATAAGCTCCTAGGCGACCACTTAACTGCCCGAAATGGAGTTTTGTTGAGTTTGGGGGTTCCAACAGTCACTTAGCTTCAAGTGCCTTCCAAGCAGGCAGACTGGCTTATGGACTTTTTTGTCTCCACCTTCTTGTGTCAAGATAGACTATACATATACACATGTAAAACCCATATATTCAAACGCCCAAGAGCTGCACATACCCTAGGAGAAAAAGCAATCCGTTCATACCGCCATTGGCGGTTTACAAATTTTTATTATTCAAGAAAGAACACAGCAGTATGAAAGTATGGATCTCCTTTCACTTGGTGTTGCACTAAGTATCCTTATGGAAAGAGGCTTCAACATGACCAAAATCTAGCGTGCTTCCATCTTAACACTTACAAAGTGTTGTTCGGTTGCATAGTAATTGTACAAAAATGCCCGGGGGGCCACTTTGATTCCAAGGTGAGGATGATGCGGTGAAACAAGAAAAACGCGTATAAAAAGGGTTATCTTTTTCGACAGGCGGATGTACGCGCATACATGATTAGGGTGTCCAAAAACAGCACAAAATATGAAAAAAAAGGGGGTTTTTTTTCGTAACCCCGGAAAAGTGATGTAGCAGAGATCAAAATCATCAAAATCTGTAATTTGGAGTAAAGCAACACAAGCAAAGCCAGATAATTAAGTGGTAGATTATCACACAATGCATTGCTACTTGTTTAGGTAGCAAAAAACGAAAAAAGATTGTTTATGGTAGCAAAACAGACAAAAATGCTTGTTTGGGTATGTTTTTTAGTCGGTGGAAATACTTGTTAGGGTGCATTTCGGAAAGCCATGTTCACGCATCAGATCCAATTTTGAATTCAACTGCCCAACCCCCCCCGGGCAAAAATGCAAAACAAGTGAGTTGTATTGCTGTAATTTATCTTGAATCATTTTTGGTTGAGTTTCCTATATTGAAAGTGCTCTGGCTGGGTTATCGTCGGTTTCTGCGGCATATTTATGGCCACCCCCACCCCCAGTGCCAATGTCTTTGTGGCCTGTGATCTGATTTTACCCATATATGTATATATCACCATGGGAACAAGAGAACTTCCACTATGTGTTTCTGGGGACGAATAACACTTGGAGAGCATTAGGGATGGCCATTATTATATGGCAGGGGAAATGAAGGGATTTTAACTTTTTTTCGGCCAAACCTTTTTCGCGTCCACCCCTTGCTTCCGTTCAAAAATTTCACTTTTTTTTTTTTTTTTTTTTTTTTTTTTTAATTTAAAATTTCAAGTTCCCCCCTCTCGCGTTGAAGAAAAATTTCACGGTTCCCCCTCTCTCTTACAAAAATATTTCGGGTTCCCCCCTCAAACCCTCCACCCCCCTGGCGTAAATAATGACCCCTCCCCAATGGCGGATCCCAGGGATTTGAAAAATGTCAAAATTACCGGTGGCTGAAAGGCTGTAACTGGTCTCAAATGCTCCAAAATGGGCTGATTTTGCAGGAATTTTGCAGAATTACGGGGGTGGCGCGCCCCTCCGCCCCTCCCTGGATCCGCGCCGGCCTCCTTAGGTCAAGGTATGTTGGGGGCCAGATTCACTAAACAGTCTTGCGAATGTCTGGTGAAGCACTACCATTGTGCCAACACCTCACTGGCACTCAAGTCTGTATTGCACTGTATCTGATTTTGGCTAAGACTGAGTTATGTTATGACCAGCCAAAAAATGCTTGAAGGGTTCGAGAAACAAATCCCATTTTGACTTTGAAATACCCAATTGGCATGGCAATTGGTCCTAATTATGCCAGCTTTGAATATATAATATTTGTTTGTTGATTGGACAATTTCTGTTGACTTAAAATTGTTTTCTATTGATATTGATCTTAGGGGAATTAAAATTAATGAAATGGTCCATCACAAGTGTTATTAAAACAAACTTTCTCTATCGAATATTATGCTGTAATATGGTGAAGCAATTTAATAAATGCATGATTGTTTTTTAAAACCTTGACCTTATTGTGAAAAAACCAATATGTTTTACAAAACACTGTATCTTCCAACAGACATAATAAATTTGATGAACAAAAGGGGTTACAAAAAAAAAGTATATTTAGCACATACTTTGAATAGATGTACAACTTTTTGCTGACAAGTAAGCATTTTATAAAGGTCCTTGGTACCAGTTTTCTGACTCACCATATTTTGTATGTATACCTGCTTAACTAAATTGCCTGCATATTTGGTTGTGAACAACTGTCGATTGGTAGTATCTACGTAAATTGTTCTGAGATATGAGTTACGAAATTGCCACTGGGTGACATTGGGCTCGCACACATACATACACACTGCCATTCCAACAGGCAGTGGCCGGGGTTAGGTGAATGAAGAAAACGAATGACGCAAATGGTGATCGAGGCACTCACTTAAGGGACTACTACCCCTGAAAGAGGTTACCAGGCTTTACGCTAGATCCGTCATCAAATGCATCAAAATATAGCTAATTCCATCGCCTGTATATTGCAAGAGTACGCTTTACATGAACATGAGCCAAGTTGGTAATACGAGAGCGCTTGCTGTTGTACTACCAAGTCTTCCCCCATGCAGTTGCTGTTAACTTGTAAGCCTCATCCCTTTGGGCAGAATTCACTAATGCACATGCTAGCGGGGTTACTAAACGGCTGAACCTCTAACAAAATGGGGGAACTATGATTGATACCCAGAACACTGCAGTCAATTTGCTAGTGGTTTTGTGAATGGTTTTTGCTTAGAACTTGGCTGGAGAAACTCTGCACTGACGTGAGGGGAAGTAAATTTGTAACTTGAAATGTGCTAAGAATGACAGGATTTGGAGATTAATGAGATATGGATATCGTTTATTTTGGTTATCAAATAAATGCTGCTGCCTTTCTGACAGTACAGGACATCTGATGATTGGTTAATTATATGTTATAGTTCATTCGAGTAAAAACCAAATCAAAATAGACTTTCTAAAAATTAATCCTCTTCAGCCTTACCAGCATTTTCCCAATTGCCGATTGGTTCCAAATTCATTATTGGCCTTCTTAGTATCCAATCGACAAGCAGTTCTGCACTGGGTTTAGTGGATTTAGATATGAGGGATTATTAATAAAATTAAAAAATACTGATAGTGTTAGATGTTATAGGATTGGGGTAAGGTGCTGTTGTTCCAATAATAGAATGGAATATCTGGTAAGATAGAGTGGTGTGTACAGTATGTTTTATGATAGTGAGAGCACACAATAAACACAAATTTGCACCTAGCGTTAAATTACCAAAAATGTCAAACTCGTTTAGGGAATAATTACTTTCTTTTGTAATGGTTCTGTTACTTTTTCCAATGACCCTCACAAAGCCCTTTTAGATCAATTAATTAACAATACATCTTTATCAAAATATTTCTGATGGTGAAAAATGAACTGTTTAGGAATTTATCATGGCAGTCAAATGCATAAATTTCAAAAAACTTTTGTTTATCCCATCCGTGCCTATAGATTCGACAATAAGAAAAGGTACAGTTGCAGCTCTTGCACAGGTGTTTTTTTTTATTTCAATTTCATAGCCATTTTGAATCGGCAAGTTAGTCTAAAAAGTATAGTCTTGGTTCATGGTTTTTTGAGAGGGCTTCCCAAAGCCCCTGTGTCTACCAGGGTTGATAGGGGTTAAGGTTACTACCGTGTTATTTCAGGTGACTAACCTAGGGAAAAAAGGAAAAATAAGTAGAAGTCATGGCCAATAAGGTAGATATTTGGAAAATGTATAAACTGTTTGACCATTGAAAAGGCCCAAAGCAGCTCTGCCAAGTATCTCAAGGTCAATGATTGAGCGACATAGCCCAACAAGCTCAACGTGCAACTTAAAACAGATAACAGACATCTCCAGTATCCATTGTAAATATTCAACATGATGGAGTGTCGTATCTACTGTTGACAGCTTTTAAAATGGATAGTTACTGTGTTTGTTGAGGAGATATCCCTATTAATTTGGGTATAATGTTACTCCATGCGTAGGAATATATTTGAACTGGCTGCTTCTAATGATAGCATTTCCCGTGGTGGTGAAACTTTTGCACACAAAGCTTGCTCACTCGATTGTTGTGTGAGATACTTTTGGATTACTGTAGATAGCATTGCGCTACTATTTCACACCTCTGCAACTGATAGCCGTGCACATTAGGTTTGCTTTGTTTTTAAAAGTCTGTAGGGTTTTACTATCTCCGAAGATGTCTTAGTCAATTTAATGCATTGTATTTTTAACCAGCAGATTTTAACATTAAAAGACCCCACCCATTGGCACATTTGAAAAATAGTGCGCCCTCAAGATTTTCAAAATTGTATTTTGCCATGGTTGTTGTAAACTACTATCTCTGAAGAGATCTAGTCATTTAGCTAGTTGTATTTTTCCACGCGATAGATTTTAACATTAAAGAGAACACTGGCACATTTGAAAAATAAGTGCGCCCTCAAGATTTTTCAAATGAATATTTTTGCATGGGTTGTAAATCTTTATATACACTAGCCCCAACTAAATGATGATAACGACCCATACATTCACACGCCCTATGGGTAAACAGAAACGATTTTTTAATTAATGATGTCAGACGACGGGAAAAGGAAAGGAAATGGCGTGTACAAAAGAAATAAACTGCCGGATACATGATTCCCAAGGCATTGAAACCCTGTCCCCCTCGACCGGTCGATGACCTTTGTGGTGTTAATTTCAATGATACGAGTCTAGGTATATTCATGGAATATACACATTTGTGATTAAAGTTATGATAAATTAAAGGTGCTTGTTCCAGATCGACTGCTGGGACCCCCCTGGATTTAACAGAAAGAGTAACGGATAATTGTATATCAGATGAAAGGCCACCGTATGTTATCATTATCGTCCTGAAATTTCAAAAGCCAACTTTTTCAAAGATATAAAACAAAAAAAAACACGTTCATTTTGGTTGAGTGCTTTAATCATCCTATTAGCACGTAGTGAAGAGGGTCTTGCAACGTGCATTATCGCTTCTATTATCAAAACCGAAAGTTTGCTTCCCACGATTACTTGATGGTAGGTGTATGCAGGTGCCAAGCTCTCTAATCAAGTACAAACATGATACACTAAATCAGAAACACCTTTTAAAACGTTGGCTACAAATTTCCTGGGCATCTTTAAAGCATCTTAGCACATTTTTTTGACGAGCGCACCCAAAATTTTTCAAAAAATTATGGACGATTTTTACACGCATTGCATTGGTAACTGCTTAGTAAACTTATACCTGTGAATGGTTAAGCTTCGAAAAGGTCATGGTCACAAACGAAGGAATTTTGTATGGGCGGGGGGGGGAATACAATATTATCGGGGATCCCAGATAATAATAACAGGCTATGGAAACGTCCTTTCAGTGTGAAATAGCCGGGAAATCAGCGCCGCCATGTACGTTGTATACGCCCTCACTCCATTAGATGTTTTTAATAGTTCAGGCAGCCAAGTTAGCGGGTATTTCTCGATTTTTGCGGTGGCATATTTCATATGGGGACATTAAATGTAGCATTTTCAGCTCTTGCCGTTAAAAGTACAATCTGGGATCCCAATTCTAATGACAAAATCGCTTAATTTTGTGATAAATACGCATTTTTAGCATCTCTCGCAGGTTAGTGGAGAGCGACAAATTGAAAAACAGGAACCTTCCCTCCCCTCCCCCCCCCCCCCCCACTCCCCTCCCCCCTTATTTTCCCCTGTGCAAAAAAAATATCACAATTTTTAAATTGGGGGCGCTCTCAAAAAATATGCTAATATTGCTTTAACCTCTTCGTAATGCCCTACACGTTTTTTGAGGCTGTTTTTTTAATGGTTCAAATGTATATCTCAATTCGTCCAATGGCCTAGACTATCATTTGCCAAGAAAATTGAAGAAATTTCATATTGTGTGAAAATGTGCTCCAGTGCCCGATTTAAAGGGACATTCTGTGGTCCAGTGGTGATCATAATTTCTTCTGTTTTGCCCTAGTTTTCTTACAGAGATAACAAAATACACCTTTGCTGAAAACTTGTTGTTTTAACACGTTTAAGTTTACGAGTCATTTTTCTTGTAATTTTCGTTCAGGTGTTTAATTTCCAGATCAGGAAATTTAAAAACAAAAAGTGCTCTAGTTCATAGGAGAAATATTGCTGCCTGATCATTTGCCCATACTTGTTAATTGGAGGTTAAAGGCTTTCTTTGCTGGCAGTGTTGTCGCAAAGCTGACTATTGTCTTTGTGCCGGCTGTGTGTGTGTGTGAATATTGTATGTCTTTAAAGGGGGGGGGGGCCCCCTTATACTCCTACTTTGTTCATAATTATAATGCAAAAAAAATTCAGTTAAAACAGTGTAGTGGGTCATTATTGAATAGGCCAATCCCTTGACTTTGTGTTAATACACATGATTTGTAGCCTAATCTTTACTCTGTGCATGTACATTTGGGCCTTTTCCCTTTTGCGTGAGCTTTTCCTATTATTTTGAATATCACTGAATAATGAATCTATTTAGTTAAGGCTTTTCGTGAGCTTTAGGTATCTTTTAAGGATATTCATTGTACTACCCTGAACTGCAAAATATAGTGGGCAATTAAGTTTGGCTTGTGGTGAACAATGACTATAACAGAAGATAGTATTTTACTTTTCATTTATAACCACCAAAGAATTGTAAGGTAATTTTGGTTCTGTTTTCTTACTTCTACTGAGTTAGCAATTAAGTCAGTGCTTTTTTGCGATCTACTAATGATACCAAATTACTATCTCTGATGATAACAATGTACATTGATACTTTTACTATCTAATAATGATAGCAAAATTGCTATCGTCATGATTGATAGCAAAAAAACACCAATGTAAATTGCTATATACTGATGATAGCAATTTACTTGGGGCTTTTTTTGCTCCCTACTGATGAAGCAATTTACATTGGTGCTTTATACTATCATACTGCATGATAATTAATGTACCATTGGTGCCTTTTAGCCGCATTTTACTGATGTTGATAGCAATTTAAGTGTGTATGTTGCTATTCTAATGATGATAGCAATTTGCATTAGTCTTTGCTGTACTGATTATGCAATTTACAGTGTGATGCTTTTTGCTGTCTACTGATGATAACAATTTACAATGGTGCTTTTTTGCTATTCTTATGATGATAACAATTTACATTGGTGCATTTTTGTGTCGCGGCCTTAACGGCGAAGCCACATAGGGATCATTTGTCCACTGTAGTCTGTTGTTGTGTTGTGAAAAAGGGTTGTTAAAATTTCGCCGTAATATCCACATACTTGATGGATTAAACAAATTTGGGTGGTCACAAGTTGCGGCAACATGACCATCCTGCATTTGTGCATGAGGTCAAAGGGTTGACATACCAAGGTCAAAGTCATGTGAGATAAAGTTAAAAAATAGATTATTAAAAAAAAAAAAAAAATGTAAAATTAACCCTCATTTGAAATGAAGTGCATGTGAACCAAGCTGGTTTGTAGGAATGTACATGCAATTCCTCATTTGTTTATGAGGTCAAAGGTACATATCAAGACTCAAAGGTCAGTGAGTCTATCATTCACAAACCGTGAAGGTAGGCGACACAAGCGGTAAGGACAGATGTAGTTGCTGTATACTGATGATAGCAATTTACATTGGTCGCTTTTTATGTATCTCTTGATAGCACATTTCTTGGTTGCTTTTTGCTATATACGATGATAGCAATTTACATTGGTAATTTTTTGCTATATACGATGATAGCAATGTACATTGTACTTTTTTGCTATTTATGATGATACAAAATTTACATGTTTGCATTTTTTGCTGTATACTGATGATTTTTTTAGCAATTTTACATGTTTTTGTTTTGCTTTCTGAATGATTTGATACAAAAAAATTGGTGCTTTTTTCTACTCTACTGGCTGTAATAATTATCATTGGTTCATCTGTGCTATATCCTATGATAGCAATGTACATTGGTGCTTTTTTTACTTTTAGAGCTTGTAAAGTTACTTTTAAAAACTGTCATTTTTGGCTATTTTCATGACTGTTTCATAAATTGGGATCTTGATTTTGTTGCAGTATAAAATCATTATATATAAACATGTTGTTTTCAGCTTTACACTTGTCAGTAACTGTCTTTTACTATCCCAATGTCCGATAGGAGTAGTAAGCAAAACAAAACTCACCTTCTGCCAAAAAACTACAATTCTGAAGCAACATGACTGATATTGGACTTTAAAGCGGCAATGGCACATTTTCACAAAGTATGAATTTTTTCAATTGCCTCTTCAAGATGACTGTCTGGGCTCATTGAAGAACAGAGGATATATTTACACTAAAAATAACATACCCCAAACAGATAGGGACATTTGAATGAGGATAAAGACATCCAGGGTAATTTGTGGGCAACTTTTAAGTTTTCCATAACTTTAATCAACAAATGTGTATATTACTGAATATTTTGACTCGTAATCATGAATAAAAACCAACAAAGGTTATTAGACCGATCAAACAGTGTGCCATAGTGTTGGGAACCAGCATCCGGCGTTTGTGTTCTGTGTTTTAAATGACCATTTTCATAGCCTGCTGAATTTAAAGTCGACAATAAATTATAAACATAGTTTTTGTTTACCCATAAGGAAGCTGATTTGGTCTTAATCGTTACGGTGAGGGCTTTTGTATATAAAAGCCCTTACAACCAGCAAAATATTGAATTTTTAAAAATCTTGAGGGCGCCACTCTTTTCAAAAGTGCCCACAGTTTGTCTGCTTTAATATGGTATTGAATGAATTCGTCGCCCACATCACATTACTGTCTTATCTGACGAAAAGCCATTTCGAGACAATCGCCATTGAAAATTATATCGGTAGATTCTGTTTGTAATATGGGAACTAAAAACATTACAATTTTTTAATTTTGCATTATGCAAGAACAGGAAAATATCTGAAGTTTAATTTCACCTGCTGGTGGGTTTTGAAAGTGCAATGGTATTCCTGATAAAAATAACAAGTTCATTTCTGTATGTGAAACACAAAAACTTTTATTTTCCCTATGACGCTAATTGTCCATGTTATATTTCAATGCGTTCCGATAGATCTGTATGTGAAAAAAGTAATGTTCAAGCATGATGAGCAGATTGTTACGAAACATAGATCTGTATCTGGAAAAAACGTAAACAGGATTGTTTACAAACAGCGTAAAATCATACAACATATTGAATTAAGGATTTTAAATGACGTATGTGAAATCTCCGATATGCAGTTTTTAGCTTATTGATCAAAATTCTTATAAAATCTCATAATTAGTTCACTTCAAGATTGTAACTTTGAGCATGTATAGACCATACATTATAAGTACATAGCACCATATCCTCACCAAAAAAGGTCAAAAATGTCAGATATAAGACAGTAGTGATATGGGCGCCGAATGTTGGAATGAGTATATCAGGTATATGCATTTATATATTGAAAGATGTGATTTCATTTTCAAATCTTGAGTTTCAGACTGGTTAATACAATTTGGGTTTAAATTCTGACGTTCCCTATTTTATCCGTGTTAAATTTTTTTTAACGTAAAACCTTGAGTTTAAATTTTTGATTCATCTTTTGTCATATTGTGTGTGAAATTCAAGTTCAATCTTGAAGTACACTTGATTGATTTCAATGTCTAGAGTTCAATTCTGATTCTTAAAATCAGATTCTTGAAAAATGTAATGTTCCGTGTTATATGCAACAATTACATACCAATCGGGTCGATCGAATCGATCGGAAAATACTTGCGAGAATAATTTGCAGGAGAAGATTGGGCTCCTCTGCTTTCAACGTGATGTATTTCCCCTTTCTTCAAGATGCTGTGTTATTAATTTAGTACATTGTAATGCGGATCTATTTCTTGACATTTCAGACTGCAATAATTGTGATTTCTTTCTTCAATCAAAAAAGAACGAATGATTGATTTACTCAATTTTCCGGTGGAAGAAAGTCATTAGAACGGAACAAAGAGTGGCAGTGCTACATCTTTGCATGCCTGTGCTAATGCACTTTGGGAGTATATGCATGAAACTAATAATTTCGTAAGGAATACAAACTTTTTTTTAATCAGGATGATTAAGTAAAAGAGTCGCGCTGCCCAATAATTGTGGGCTTTTACTTTGCAATTCACAATTATATATGTTGTGCTATCTTGAGTAATTAGTTAACCTTCTGAGTAGTTAAATCTGACTTCATTGGCACAGTTCAGTAGCTTTCATTCACCAATTTAATTTAGAAAATACACCCCAGGTTTTTGGGTGTATGATATATGTACCAGATCACACAAGCGTCAGTTATGTCAATGTATATACAAGTACAACCATGAACTGTTGTCCTTGGTAGATGAACTTATTGTAACTCATAGTTGTAACCCTCTGGGCACTCTACGGACTCCTTTCATTTGGTTGTTCATGTGGTCATATTGATCTTTGTGTAGCCAATCAGAGACCAGGTATGAAAAGCTACTGGTGCATACAGATGTATAGGGGGTGGGGGGGGGGGGGGGGGTGTGGGGGGTTATGTGATTGGTTGGCATTGCACAAGAGGTCTATATGTTGTATCAACATAAAATGAACAATGGATATCCTTTAAGAAAAGATGGTTAGTGTTTAAGGGGCCTAACTAATAAAAGTGGTATTTATATAACACCTTCAAAGATCAAAGTGCCTTTACATTCTATTCTCGCTGCCACTAGGGAAAACAAAATCATTTAGATGAAGTCATAACATCTAAAAAATTAAAGCTGACTCAGAGATTTGAAAATATTTTTGTTTGTGTGTATTTGTATTAATTAAAACTAACTTCTAGAACTAGACCAAAGATAGTCACCTAAAAGTAAAAAGTCATCGTGCCGAGCAAGCTCATGGCGGAGTGCCCATTTCTTTTCCTTAGCATTTGGGCAGGAACTCCTCATATATGTTTGCTGGGGGGGGTTTGCCAAATACTCCCGCAAAGCGAGTCTTGTTTACTTTCCAGATTGAATAACATCGATTTGAGCCTAAGCTATTCACACAGTGATTAGTGTATGGACAAGCATTTGTATATGCAAAAACACAATTATCAGCAAAATTGGATGGGCGCCGATCTTGGAAATCTCTGAGTCGGTTTTTAAACAAAACTACAAATACAGTAAAAATATAAAAGGCACAATATATTTATTGATCTGGTAACGGCTACAT
>JAMKCH010014920.1:0-27249 GCA_023653785.1 Ophioderma brevispina | reverse complement strand
GCACTGTTCACACTGCACTTACCAACGACGATTGCTCGCAGTAGCTCGCCTACTTTTAATATTTCTTAAAAGAAATCGCATCGTTGTTACTCGTTGTTAGCTTAACATGCTTTTTCAGACGGTCACTACTTCACGACTTACCAATGACTGGGCTTACCAACGATCTACAACGACGTAACAACGATCGTGGAACATGGCCTATAGTCTTGGTTCTGTCACAGTCACGTATGGCCCTGTACATATCCCCCGAGCAATTCTTCTATTTATTGGTTTACAGATGCAATTTTCGTGATCCTAGCACCTAAATTTGTTTATGGTTCACTAGACAAAATTTATTAAATCAAAATTTATTATTTTAAAAATTTTCAGTTATTGTACCTGATGTTGATTTTCATTCTAGGAGCAATATTTTTTAAAGGACGTAAAATACAAAACTGAAAAATGCTAACCAGAGTATATTGAATTTGCACGTAATATTAGGTACACTTCGATCTACGGTTCAATGATACAAACATCCAGCCTTGTTTTTTAGGTTAAAATTCAAGGAGACCTGCGAGGATTATAAATTTCCCCAATGATACCATATAGCTTCAGGCTTTGTTTAAAAACAATGGTATTATCCAATTTATATCACGACAATGCAATTTAGGATCAGCCACCAATCTTTACATAGGCTACCTAGAACTGATCTTGTACATCTTTGAAAAGTCAGGAAGAAATCCAAACTTCCATTTAATAAATCAAACTTTATTTTAAACCAATCTTTTACACCAAAAACACACCAAAACAGCTTAAACACAAATTAACTGTACCCGAAAAAATAAGGGACAAACACAAACATTACGTATTTGCATTTTTTTTACCAGCCCAAATTGCCACATGCGAACAAAAATTCCATCACGGACATCATCCATACAGAGCCAAATAAAGTATACTGACCCAGTGTCCCCACGAAAACCAATAATATACAAAGCATATGACATGGATGCGAAAATGATATATTGGCTTGTTATTGAACCCAGACTACAAGGTTAGTAAAACGAGTACAATATCCAGTTCCCACATCACTATAAGCTGCCCTCTGTAATAGCTATTTCAGTGTAGAATCTGAAAGTTGATCACCACTTGTTTGCATAACCTCGATTAATCTTCACAGCTGAATGTTTTGATTGAATTTATTTTTATTCCATGCTTGAATTCTGAAGTGGTTTTGGGTTGCCGTTCGCGCAACACGCATTCTGTATATCTGTGATGTGTATGTATGTAGTAGTATGTATGTATGTAATGTATGTATGTCTGTTGTATTAGATGTATTATGTATGTTATACCAACTGCACAGCATTCCTACGTTTGCTTGTTTTTGGTGTTTTTTTCGTTCTCAAACGATCATGGGCGTAACCAGACCTGAGCCTCAGGGGGGCACGACTCAAGAAGTTTCCCGATCTTTCATTCGCGTCGCCAATTTCTCCGGCTCGCTACGGCCTTGCCGGTAGACCTTATTTTTTCCAGTTTGGTTCAAATTCTGAAGGGGGGGGGTGGGATCACAGCATGGGGCAACCTCTCTTCCCACTTTCTTTTTCCTCTTTTCCCTTCTCTTGCCCCTTTCTTCTCTTCCCTCTTTTTTCTTTCTCTGTTTTCCCTTTCTTCTTCTGCTTTCCCTCTTTTTCTTTCCTTTTTTCCCTTTCTCTTCTCTTTCCCTCTTTTTCTTTTCTCTTTTCTCGTCCGTCCCTCTTTTTCGTCCTTCCCTTTTTGGAACCCCCTTCCCGATTTTTGGTGTCCGGGGGGGGGGGGCAATGCTTGCCCCCCGCCCCCACTGGTTACGCCACTGCAAACATTCCTCTTTTTTAATGGTTTGCCTTTCATCATTCATACATTATGTAAGAATTTAGCCATAAGAACGTTTTAATGATAGGGGTACACTTGTTTATGGATCTGTAGTTTTCTATCTTCTCCACTTCGAAGCTCACCTTCTTCCTATTTAGAAAAGCCATTTTTGAAACTGATGGGGATTTTTTGGAAAATTGAACGAAAATATAAATGTACTTTAGAATGCTAACACATATTACTGTATTGTTAATGTTAAATCATTTACGTGTATCTTATTTTTTAAACTATTTTAAGTATACCTTTATACATACTACAACACTTTGTTAACACCTTGTCTACATCTAAATGGGGTAAAAATATAACCACAAATGACAGTTCACATCCTTTGAACAATAAAGTAGTCAACCTTATAACCAACTAAAACGCGTCCAAAGATGCCTCTGTTTATAATGTGCAAAAGTGTTATACGAAGTTACATTACGGGTCCTCATAATATAGATATGCAGATCATTTTGATACTAATCTGATTTTTAAAAATTGACAATCTCTTTATGGGCTCCCCACTGACAAGATTCCATCTAAAATAAATGTTTTATTGCTCTATCTAAATAATATCACATTAGTACGCACAGAGTACCATTTCCTCATCCGTGTCCCTAAAAAATAAGGCACTGATTGTAAGTTCAAACAAATGTAAAGTTTCCATCATAATATCCCCATCTGAGGATTAGCTTTATTCTAGTACCAAAAATTTTTATTCGTAGTGGAGTAAATACAAAACTCGACCTGTATTTTAGTTGTCATGTTTTTGAAACATACTAATCAAATTACAATTTTTTGTTTCCTTATAAGAATTTCCAAGATGCATTTGAATATCGCGTGCACCTTATACATATGTTTCTAGTGGATTTAATACCTAAATTACAATTTCATTTTTTAGGTGCCTTAGATCTAATAGTCCCATCATTGGACTGGGCCACAAGAGTATTCTAATGTTCCTTTAACACACCTAAATCCACTCCGTTACAAGCTTCGCCATTTCTTCCAGAGGTGGCAACCCCTTGTTTTTTTTTTTTCACTTGAAGAAACAGGTTTCCTGGTTGGTAAATCTTCTGTTTTAAATGCAATGGCTTACCTTCTTGGTTTATATTATATAATGATTGAAATATACTGAATTAAAATAGCCATTCTGGGATCCCCACCCACCCCTGTATTGCAAATTATCCTCGCAATTAACCACGTAGCCCACACTAAATAACAAATACATATACGTGTACATTAATGGATGCTTTTTGTGTTTACACAGAGATATAAATACTTCAGGATTCTTGCAAGAAATTCTTTGTAAATGCTTCAAACGTCTTCATTTTCTAAAAGTGAATTTTATAGTTTTCCCTGAAAATAATCCAGGTTCTTCCCATTAAGCAATACTTAGTTAGACCGGTATTATCACCCAACATGTAAAACAACAATTTAATGGTCTCTATACTTTTATGATTTGTATTTTAAATTAACAAATTGGCCATACAGATTTTTTAAATGTTTGCATCTGCAATTTAATTGTGCTAATATCTAAATGTGCGCGTGCATTTAGAAATATTTGGAAAACAAGGCTTACCATTATCATCTATAAATTTTATTGCAAACAAAATGAACATGTGAACAATACGATATCCCGCAGGGAACACTTGTAATTAATTTAAAAAACAACATATTGACAACATGTTGTCTGTAAGGTTGATGTTTGCGCAAAACAGACGAATGTGGTGTAATTAGATTGTTCATAGACATTTGCTTTATTTCTCTTTTCCTCCAGTTTGTTCTTGAAGAACTGGAAAGACAAAACCTTTTTCAGTTTCTTACGGTTCTTCCGGTAAGAAATAAGTTTCTCCGGAAGTTCATAAACCTTTTTCCCGTTATGAGGTGCCCTACACCTAAATCTCCTCATTTTATTTGTGAGGGCCTGTTATTAACATTGACATGACTAGAGATGTCGTATACATACAATGAAATAGTCTAGTATAATTTAAAATTAAAATCAATTTATTTTATGTTAATGTTATGTTATGTTATGTATCGACATTATAGAGTAATTAAATATTTTGTCTAATGTAATAATATTTTTAGAAAAGGACAAACCAAAAACAATACTGCACGCACGAAGGGATTTCAACAAAATTCCAAATTCAGCGTAATGAAGGGTAAAATCCCAAATTATGACGACTTTGAATTTCGAATTGACTAGTCGCATAGCAACATTTCTGTGTCCAATTCTGCGTTTTTTTACAAATACCAACGAATTCCTGTACCGGAAATGAAATTGAGGTACTAGTATAAGCATGAAGATTCTAAATTGAACTCAAATCACAGGATATAGGATATTTCGTTTTGCTATTGCACATGTTATAATTTTAAAACCTGACTAAACCTAAATTTGATACTTTCTTATTTGGAAAATGATATGTTCAAAGATAAACACGTATATCTACAGACTATTTTATTGCTACACAATGAGCTCATAATGTTTGTTTGGTAAACATTTTGACTAAAAAAATGAGAGTAGAATGTGAAAAATTGCCCATTTCTAAACATGGTCTTTACAATACACGAATCAATAGTTTATCTTTCCTAAATAAGGTGAAAAAACAAACTTATATTCTTCATATTATGTCTTTGTTTCTTAATTTGCTAGAAGTCACACCAATACGGTATTTATACAAATCGAAATACTTATAAGTATGTTTCCTTCAATTGATATCACATTATAAAGGAACCAGCAAACCATGTCTTAGAGGTTACAATATTACCTTACCGTATATTGTATAGTTTTCCCATTAATTTAATTCGCACTTGTGTCCCCCCCACTTGAGTTTAATAAAACACACAATGGTAATTCGTCCCGAAGGTAAAATCTGGAAAAAAATCGCTGAAAGGGCAAACCAATTTCATTATTCTGATATTCACTTTTGTGTCAATCGTATTCAACTTTGCTCATAATTTTTTCGTTTCGTTCAATGCTCTTCTAATTCGCCTGTCAATATCAAGACCCACCGGCGTATTAGAACGCAATTCGACGTTGTTTTCATTGATAATTTCCTTATCTTTTCTTCAATTTAGTTTGCGTATAGGCCTATTATAACAACATTAAATATATTCTGTGGGGGAGAAATGGTTCTGAAATGTTTTTTTCTCCAATGTATCTTCAAACATACACATTTCTGCTCGTGTCTTTTGGGCCTTAAAATTACTATTTTGCCAGTTTGTGTGTTAAATAAGAAGAAAAAATGTTGTAAATTCGATATAAAAATATCCAATGTTTTTTCTTGTTGAACTTTATTTTGTCCTATTCTTGACTATTTTGGCTTTACCTGTAAAGCCACTAATCAACGATTTCTTAAGAAGTTAACAAATCTCTGCAAGACCGGGTTGAAGTTAATGGTCGTTTTTTCACAAAGAACAGTAATACAGTTTTTATGACTTACCTATAGCAATTTAGAACAAATATCGAGCCATTTGGAATTTAAAAACAAAATGACTGATTGTGGGTTAAATCAATGGCGGGATTCAACATATAACTATACCCTATCCCTTATATCTACACACGGTTTACTATATTCAAAATAGATGCATGCATGTGCAACGCACACTGCAAAATGATTTTTTTCGGTCCCAGTAATGTTTAATAACTCGTATCTGCGAGAAAACAAGACGTAAGTGACGGGCAAGAGCTCAGAAATTCTTTCTTGATTAAAGACTAGAAGAGCAAATGCCTTTTTTTACAGGATTTTTGGCATATCTCCAAAAAAAAACAAATTTGTTGTTTTGAAAAAGTTCGTTTTTTTGTCAAATTACCGGGGCATTTCCCGGCAGCAAATTTTCAGGTAAAATGCCGCGTGAATTGCCATAGTAATGAGAATTCACTGGGCTTTGCCAGTAAAATCACAGCAGATTTGACCGTAGTTTCTCACAATTACGGATCGGTAAATTACGGTTCTCTTTTTTACAGTACAAACCCCACACTTCCTTACACCGACCAACGATTAACATAGGCCCTATATTGCCTTTAAAAAAAATTGTAAAATATCACAACACGATTAACATATTTCTCTAAACCAACCACGGTGACAGGGAACTCCCTTTCAATCAAAACAAAAACAGCATAAACATTAACATCTTTTGTCCCATCAAAACAATAACAATCCTTCAATATTCAATTCGTACGTACTTGTAAAACGACGCACACACACCCAGCTTATATCCTACCAAACAGACGCGCACACACTGGCCGCACTTTTATTGAGGTCCTAAACAAGTTGTAGTACGAGGGTGGGTACGGAAGGTGAAAACTGAGGGCGCTAACATCATTCAGATGGGAAGGGTAGAAGAGAATTATGCCCACAGTACAACTGGACTCAGACCACCGCATTGTTAGCATTCCCCCTCTCACTAGCTTGAGAAGACCAATGCAAGAGACCTCAGTTCATTTGGAGGAAACTGCAGGATCCAGATAAAAGAGAAGAATTTCAAGTGGAGTTATCCAATCTATTCCAAGCACTTAGTCTCTAACTATTCTGGATTAAAAATTAATCTAATTGCTTGCTATTAAGGACAAATCCAATTTTTAATCTAATTCAAAATTTGTCCTCCATTTTAATCTAGAAATTTAGAGGAGGCATCACGGATACCTAAACCTAAACATCACAGGAGCGATACGAGTTTCTTTGAAACAACAATAAGAGAAGTTGCTGAGAAAGTAGTTGGAAAAGAGAACCCTGTGAACTTCAGAGTTGGGTATCTGATAAACCCTTATGCTTAAAATTGAAAGGAAATAGCAAGAAGAAATTGTCTTGTCCCATTTTTTCTTCTCCTCGTCATTCGAGGGTTGACAAACCGATACTAGGGACGTAACTCAAACTGAAAGAATGTTAAAGAATTTCTTAATTCTGCTGTTCATAAGAAAATTGTTCTTTTGTTATATAATGTTTTGCTACAATACATATATGAGCTTTTGAGATGTTTACATGTTTGATTATGAATAGATTGCTTAGTAGAAAATCTTAAACATCGCATTTCGCAAAAGCAGAGTACAGCAGAATTAAAAGCTTTCTTTAATATTTCTTTCAGTTTTGAGTTACTCTTCGTTTGTCACCCCGAATTTATTATTATAATAATGACGTATTCGACATTCTTTGACTTTTTGAGAAATTTTGGATATCCAACGTCCCTATAGCAACTTGACGATCACTGCAAAAAAAGAGAGGTAGCGTTATTTATCTTTTATAAGACTAGGGAATTTTTCCCCTAACAAACCAGGCAGGAGTCGGCTCCCTGATTTTTTTGAAAAAGAAGTGCATTTAAATGCAGTTACGACGTTTGTTTTGTAATACCTACAAATGCACTAAATTTCAACATCAAAGTGGCTGATTAGTAAATTAGTCCGCATCAAATAACGCGCATTATTGCGCAGGCTTCATAACATCGTATCTCTGCATTTTGAACTATTCACCGTTTCACATACTGACGTATTTGTGCCTCGTATTTTCCAGGTTACGCTGGAGTTGCTATTTTGTCCGTTTTCACCGTTTCATCACATACTGGCGTACTTGTGCCTCGTATTTTCCAGTTTCGGTAGAAGTGCTATTTTGTCGTTTTCACAAACGACGTATTTGTGCAAAACGCGTCACATTAGAACGTATTTGCGCGACTTATTTGTTATTTACACGTGTGGAAATTGCTATTTTTGTCATTTTCTCATAGTGACCTATTTTTAATTAACTCATTCTTTTCTCATATTTAAAGCGACTAATGGCCTAAAAAATGTCAGACTAATGAAAAGGACCCTTACTGAAACCACTTCACAAGTTTTGAAGACAATTTGGATGTTTTCATTCTGTAAAACAGTAAAAAACAAAGAGTTCCAGAGGGGAAGTGCAGTTCCTGGCAATTTCTGGACCGAAAACGCAAGGTGTTGACATCCCTGACAGAATTTACAGTGTAGCTAGGCATGTTTTGGTGACACAATTTCCAAAGCAATTCAGACCAGGATTCAGGCAAATTGTACTTTAGCTTGTACCGTGCGTACCAGTGGGTGGGGGGGGGGCGGGGGCAGCTGCCCCCCCCCCCCGACACCAAAAAATCGGGAGGGGAGCAAAAAGGGGAAGTAAAAAAGGGAGAAGGAAGAGAAAAAGAGAAAGAAAAAGAGGGAAAGAGAGAAGAAAGGGAAGAAAGAAGAGGGAAGAAGGAAAAATAAGAGGGAGAAAAGAAGGGAAGGGTGAAGGTGGGCGAGGCTGGGTCTTACTCGGCGAGCTAGCGATCCCGGAAAATTGGCGCCTGAAAAATCGGGAAACTTCTTGAGTCTTGCCCACACCCCCCGATGCTTCAGGTCTGGTTAACGCCCCTGGGCTTGTAGTAAATATTGATCTTGCAAGTGAAAGCTGGATTAGCCGGAATTAGCACCTATACAATAGCAATGGTCTGTGAGCTTATGACAGCATGCTATTCAAGAATGGTAAATGCTGGCAGTAATGTCAGCATCCTTTTCCAGAAATTGCCACGAACTGCATCCTCCCCTCTGGAAAGTTGCCTGTTTTTACAGAATGTAAGCATCCTAATGTTTTAAAAACTTGTGTGGAAGTGATTCAGAAAGGTCCTTTTCATTATGTTGAATTTTTTTATTGCCATTATGTCGTTTAAATAAATTTGATAGTTGATTAGTTAAACCTATTTGAAAATTTAACTATTTTGGTGATTTTCCACTAGGTTTTAACGCCATATGAAGGTAGAGAGCAAATTTTAAAAAAAAAAAAGATCGCGAACTCTTCAAAGCCGTTTTATTTCCATAATGCGTATTTGCCAATACGTTCACGATGATGCTGCGGCCGAGGAAAGGAGGAAATTACTGCCAGTCTCAGTTCTTTCGAACAAAGATGCTGCCGCATTCAACAAAAGGCACTTGGAAGATCATCCACACTCTCAATTCCTTGATGTCATTATGCTTCTGTTCGGAAGTCTATTCCACACTGTCTCCAACCGTAAATGGACCACAACATCATTATTTCGTTGTCATAGGAAAGGTTGGGGACTTTCTCAGATGACAACTATCGGAGGCATATCGCTGATGTCCATAGCTTCCAAAGTCTACAATAAGATAATTTTAACCCCAATCTGGCCACATGTGCTTGGCCAGAAATACATATCATGAGAAGAATTAGAAAAGGCTTTAAAGAATACCAACTTACCCCTTGGGACTGTCAACTTAGAGAAGGCATTTGACTCCATCGGGGTATAGGGCAGAGATGCTATCAATATTGCCAAATTATGGCCTTTTCAACACCTTGGTAATACAGGTACTATACCCACTAACCCCAGCAGCTCAGTTACGGTTGACGAAAGTATTTCTGAACCCTTCGATGTAACATCCGAAGTTTTACAGGGTGACACACCTGGCCCCCTCCTCTTTTTAATCATCGTTTCGAATATCTTGAGGAAAGCTCGGGGCCCGTCGGGGAATTGGGACCAGTCCTTGCTAATCAAGACCGATATCCAGCCAAATTGATAAATGAATAGACATTGCAAAAGCTATCGACCTCCTTGAGTCTTCTATTTCAGGGGCCTAGTCTTAGCTCTCTGAGACTACAGAGCAGGCTTAGATGTAGGTCTTGTTATAAGTGCACCCAAGGCAGAGTACATGACCATCAATTGTCAACCGCAACCTCCCTTACAAGTATTATGGAAACACCATTAATTGATCATTGAACCAACGTCAACTATAGAGACTCTATGGGTGGGATCCAGTGCTAGTGACCTGAAAGGGCGTACTCCATCAGGAATTATTTGGAAAAGTCTTAAATACCATTTCCAATCAAAGTTTAAAACTGTTTTAACAACTACTTTGCGTTACGCATTGCCACATCCTGCTACCGTATTATGGGCTGAACATCAAAGGAGTAGACAGAGTACCAAATGCACACACCAGTACAATCAACAGGGACTGCATCCTTTGTAGAAAGAGCCAGGACTCGTTACATAAATTCTTAGTGCATATACCCGCCTTGCCTGATGGACGAGCCTGTTAAGAGTACAAACACACTGTATGTACCCTCACTGACCTCTACAACACATGATAGCGTCTGAAGTCGCCGATTGTCACAACAGGAAGTTGCTTTTCTACCATGGTAAGATGGCGGGAAACGGAAATAGTTCCATATGTTCCCCCTCTCATATAATTTACATGATACAAAATTTATTGCCCAAATTTTGGCCTTTATTAATCAAACACGGAATAAAGCCAAATTAAATAAATTATGGAGAGGTGGTACATATGGACCTTGCCGAAAAGGAACTCCTGTTGTGACACTCGGGGTTCATCCTTCATGTAAACTTCAAGGAATCAGCCTAGCAACGAAATCGTATATAAAAAGGATAAAAGGATTACAAGTATTGTACAGCTTTACACTCCGTAAAAGGTCTTTACTCTAGTCTAACTCCTGAAATATCTTACCAAGGACACACCTCACCTTCGCGACCTTCAACTTGTGCGGCACACCGCTATCCATGTGTAGAGGTCCATGTATACCAATTCAACGGTGTTTTGAACCAATCCCAAATGGCAATGTTGCCTATACTTTACTTACTGTACAAAATACATGTCAGTTGTTAGAGATAAAGTATTCAAAAGTTTTACGACCACCAGATAATTTCACCGCTAAATATTCCATAAGTACTAATGCGTTGTGGGCTAAAATGATGTAAAAGACTGTTTAATGTGGTTAAAAAATATGATTTTTGTGGGATTACAGGCCCCATTGGTGTGAAATTTCCCCAACTTGTGCATTGTGGGGATGACTCAATACACACTCTGGTAGCTTAGCCAAGAGGTACTTAAAATCCTTACAATTAATTTTGAAATTATTTTTATAACCAACACTTGAGGATTTGGAGTTTAACAAATAATCCAACAAAAATATGTCGTGACCACAGTACACGGATCATAAATTATGCGGACCATAAAGCTAGAAATTGACATTGACATTTGAAATTAAATAATAATCAGGTTTGTTTAATATCCAAATCGTGGCCTTAGACCAATTAACCCCCCATGAAATTCATGAATATTGACAGTAATCACGACCGTATGGTTACAACCAACTTGTGTCAATAAAACTTTTTACACATTCGTTCCCTAAGCTTGCCTGTTAGCAAAGCTTCTTTCTCCGCATCAAATGAACAAAAGCAAGCTATCATGGTCGTCACGTTCATGATCTTCAAGTTTTGTGCACTTATTGCCCTTCTTCAACCATCACTGTGGGTGCTACCAAGAACAAATGGACTTATGAGTTTCGTGAACGGTCGGATCCTGCAAGGTTGGGTTCCACAATCTCCATCAGTTTGCTTGCTTTGCTAGGTAAGAAAAGCCCAATATTATTCAGTATATTTGTAACCGCTGTGGAAAATCTCCCCTATTTGTCTTTGTATGCTTTATAAGACATGTGTCAATTTGAATAATGATGCCTTTCTGTTGCTTCAACTTATCAATGAATCTACAACCCATACTCTGTCATCCTGGAATCTTAGTCATGCCAACAGTGGGATCTTAACCCAAGGATGAAAGGATTCTGAGTAGGACAGAAAGGGTGGTGTAAGTGACATTGTACCTTAGCGCTGGTGAAAAAGCGTTCCACAAGAGTTAACAAGCCTTCCAGAGGCTTTTCCGACAGGGTCACCAGTGGGTTTATTGTTGCCGCTATACATCACCCCTCTAAAAGGCGGGTAAAAAAGGCTTTTAAGGTGTGAGGTTTCCTCTATTTTCATTCTGCATAGATTGTAACGTTTTCTTGTCGTGTCATTTGTCAGAACAAAGAGTGAACATTGCGATTAGTCTCTTACACAAGTAGTTAGTAGACGCAAGTATTATCAACGTGTTTGGTAAACTAATTTATTAGGTTCTAGGGGCGATAAGAAATCGGGATAAATGGGCAACTACGATCGATGGCAATTCGATCCTATCTCAATTAACCAGGGGGGGTAGGTCATGCCAACCTTACAGCAACAGCAAATTCAAAAGGCATCAACTTCCGGTGCTAGTTCTGTTTCAAAGACTTAACGGTAACAGGGCGCTCTTACGCATATTCGAACGGTTACACACATTCTTGACTAAAGACTAGGCCTGGTACGAATATTTAAATCTAAATGCCCGTTATTGGAATTACACACTATTTTGCAGCGGGGTTAATCCACTAACCCCGACGGATTTTGAAGCCAATAATAGTTTCTTAATTTATCTGATATACTAAGATTCTTTTGAAAAAAGGTTTTAAGAAGCTGATTTTTTAATGCCACTGTACCGAGACTGCATAGTAAATGCACGTAGCGCAGTTCCACAAATTACCGTTTGGAAATCCCAAGTGCCCAATCGAGAAGTCGGTCTACCCCCCCTGTAAATTAACTATCTTATATGAAGGAGAAGGAACTTCTTTCTGTGTTTTAAGTGTTTGCTTATCGTGTCGTGTCGTTGTTGAAATGGATTTGGCCGTGATACACAGTGGAATCATTCGTCAGCCTGCTAAATTAACTCTGCACCAGACCTTCGCAAGGAAAGAATACTCGCGAGTGGGTGTGTCGCTTTTAATATCCAAATTTCTAACTCTCATTCTTTCATTTTCTTTGTCCATAACAATAATATGTATTATCTTTTATTATAAATTACAAAGCGTACGATGCTACTGGAAAAGAAGATTCCGGCACATTAGGAAAATATGACTTAAATTGGTTCGGCAACTTCGATGAATGCGAGGATACTGATGACTATAAGTACTGTCATGCAAGTGTGCTATACAATGGACAAATAAAAGAATCAAAGGTGAGGAATGTAAATGTACTTTATCTCCAATACTTGAAGCATGTGTCCAATAACATTAGAATATTA
Organism: Ophioderma brevispina; assembly: GCA_023653785.1. Taxonomy (NCBI): domain Eukaryota; kingdom Metazoa; phylum Echinodermata; class Ophiuroidea; order Amphilepidida; family Ophiodermatidae; genus Ophioderma; species Ophioderma brevispina. Next base: position 14,498 of record JAMKCH010014920.1, on the reverse strand, counting down.
TGTGATAGCTGTATGTTTGATTTTGTTCCGATGCATTCTTTATGTTTTCTCCATAGAATCAAATTTGTTGGCAGAAAGGAAAACAAGTTGAATATTTTGACAGAAACTTTAGAACGGGCATTAGAAGAATCAAAATACCATCAAGGCTAATACCAGTAGAGATACAATTAATAGTTGAAATTCTTAAATGATTTCTTGACATTTTGTGATTTAAAATTACCATCGTTACATTAAATACATTAAACTAATCTAACCACAGACTGTGGATTATTATTAGGAGAGCTTTCCAAAATGGCATTAATTTATTGTACGACAGTAATAGTGGAAGTACAATCCCTATTGCTCTTGACCATACAGTCGTAGGTCAGGGTCAGTTTACATTGAACGTCATTAAGGGCAGCGGCTGCATGAAGCGAATCAGACCCTGAGTACTGCTTCATTTGAACGGAATAAAGCCAAATATTCGAAACCAGCCAAGAGCAAATACGTTGTCGGCTCCTTTCATGCAGCCGCTGCCTTTGCTTGGTTTCGTTTACATTAAATCCTTTGACCTTTGACCTCTGGGGTCTATCTTTTAAATAATTATCAGACCTTTCATATTTATACCCTATGCCCCTTAATAATAATAAATGTAGATGGCATTTATATAGCGCCTTAGCAAATGAATGATCTTAAAGGTGTATTTCGTGATCCTAGACAACGAGGCTCCGCCTCGCTGTGAGCGATTCGTGTAAGTTAATTATATGGGGGGTTGGTACATTTACTGCATCCACTTTGCCTGCTCCCAGTTGAATTCAGCAGCCTTGACGGAATAAAGTGCAGGGAGCAGAAAAAGTGGGGTCACAAAATGTACCAACCCATTATATGGGACGTCGAGATTCGTGTGTGGTGTTCACTTGTGAACGGTAGTAATTTGTTTAAGCGGGAGTGATTCGTGCACATAATTTGGAAAGTATGAAAATAATATATAGATTTCTGAGACCATTTTCATTTACGGTTTTGCATGGGAGCCGGCCTAAGTAAGGCCCTGGAGTGGGTGGGTGGGGAGGGGGATTTTGCATGGGCGCCGTGCTTTTTATATCCCATCCATAGAGTTTACAGTGGCTCAGCTGGGGGGGGGGGCAACACCATTATATACGGGGAATGTACCTCGGAAAGGGGACATACCTGAGCGTCTTGAAGAAGACTACCTTAGGAATGAGTGTACTTTACTTTTGTGCAATTTTAGAATTCCCAAGTAGAACTGGTACTATTGCAACTACAATTTTTAGTCAAAAATGAAAAGTCACCAAAACTGTGTTCTTCTGACAGACAAGTTTTTCAATGTCACAGGTTCATCCAAACAGTGGGTAACTTGGAAGTTCATCTTGGAAAAGATGGCGGATGATTATGTACAATATAATAATAAACAATAACATTTTGCATACGGATGTCGAGTTAAAACAACATTTCAATCAATCAATCTAATTTATTTTTTTCCATCAAGATAATAACAAACAAAATATAACACCCAAAAGATGGAGGAGGTACAACAGGAAGCAAAATGCCTGTAAAATGATGCACCCCCTAGTAAAAAGATACAATATAAACAAGACGAGTCCTTAAAAAGGACAATCTTCTGCATTTTAGTGCACAATTTGTGAAATGAAACAACAAATTGAGTTTTGTAACACTATATTGTAATGAATACTATGCAAGGCATCAATCATAATGATCAACCTTTATTGTGAAAAAAAAAAAAAAAAAAAAACAGTGGCTCAGCTGGGGGGGGGGGCAACACCATTATATACGGGGAATGTACCTCGGAAAGGGGACATACCTGAGCGTCTTGAAGAAGACTACCTTAGGAATGAGTGTACTTTACTTTTGTGCAATTTTAGAATTCCCAAGTAGAACTGGTACTATTGCAACTACAATTTTTAGTCAAACATGAAAAGTCACCAAAACTGTGTTCTTCTGACAGACAAGTTTTTCAATGTCACAGGTTCATCCAAACAGTAGGTAACTTGGAAGTTCATCTTGGAAAAGATGGCGGATGATTATGTACAATATAATAATAAACAATAACATTTTGCATACGGATGTCGAGTTAAAAAAACATTTCAAAATTATTTTCATGGGCATATTCTAAATCAGCGTGAAAATGCTTTAAATGAGAGGAAACATTTTTAGATGGCTCCTCAAATGACATACAAAATATTTGTGAAGCCATCTCACCTGCCAATGACTTATGTGTTTAAACAGAATTACCCACCGTAGAAAGAGTTCAACATATTGCGTACCGTATGTTTTGCCAAAGTGATTATTTTAGTTTGATGAGATTTGCAAGTCATTCCCATTAGTGTAAAATATGGAGAATTATGTGGACTATAAACAGTCTTGTTTAAATAGTAACAACCATTTCCTGGTGAGTAGTTAAAGTTAATTACAAGGCTGAATGCAAGCGTTCGCCAAGCGGAATATTGTACCCCAAAATATATAAATTTGATAGATAGTTGAAATTAGTCACACGTAGCCTATTTTAATTTAACTCAAAGTCAAACTGGGGAGATAGTCCGTGTAGGTATCAGTGGCGTATCTAGAGGGAGGGAGCAAGCGGGAGGCACGCGCAGGGTGCATCGGGGGGGGGGGCGACGAAATGACGTTGGGGAAAATAAAATTGACACAAATACCCGGCACAAATAATACATAGGCAGTAGTTCATCTTCTTCAAGATAATAAGATTACTGAGAGCTCTCCGAAGGCACTCTAACACGCTAAAACCCAAGAGCTTCGAGGGGTCTCCGCCCCTCTGAAGCCTCGCTGGAAGTAGTATAATTCATCTGCTTCAAGATAATGAGATAACTGGGAGCTCTCCGAAGGCACTCAAATATATTAGTTATCCCCTGTTTGCTCACGCAATACGGAAAAATATCTATGGTTTGTTTCCAATATCACATGAGGCGATAGCCGAATGTGATATTGGAAACAAACCATAGATATTTTTCCGTATTGCGTAAGAACAAACAGGGGGTAACAAATTTATCATTTAGTAGACATTTGAAGTGGTAAGCCTATAAAGTTGATTAAATTTTATTTAAATCTGGATTAGTACAGCTACACTACAATCTAAGTACAGAATCCAGAAAGCTCAGACTGCGAGTGTGAGTAGGCCACCCTAGTCTAGGCCTGTTTTTACTGAGGCCTACAATGCACAAATCAACAAGTGGACTAACGCCACAGAGTAAACACAAACTAGTCATCATTGTCTGATACATAACAATTTTCCCCAATCCCAACAAGGACAGTCCTAGACCAAGATGTCATGGCCTCAGTGATCCGTAGTAGTCTTGCCTATGCAGTGCACAGAGTGAGTTCTGCAGGGTAGCATGGCACTGTAGCTAAGGAAAACATAACGTACGTCTTTGAAAGACATCACAAAGGGCACACTGGTCCTCCAAAACACACAAGGGAACTTAAAAATGTTTGTGTAAATGGCCTAAGAAAGTAGGGAAATGTATCAAGTAGAAAATTGTTTGGGGATGCCAGCAAGCAGTCACAACATTGTGTTGAACCAAAAAGGCCATCTTGGATTGTGCACTTCAGATGGTGCTGGACCAAAACACAGTCTCTTCAACAGATGGCAAGATCATTACATCTTCATAGATTGAATGCATGTAAAGTAGGGGGACTTGATACTTGGTGTAAGCATTAAGTAATACGGGCTCATGTCCAGTGAGTAATGAAAAACATTACTAGGGTAATACGGGAAAAATAGTACTTGGAACATAAAATACAGCATTCACCATTAATGGCTACTAAATGATAGATAAAACCCACGGGAGTCGGACAGGGCGTATCAATAAAAACGCAACAAAACTTCTCCCCAATTTTGTTGTAATTGTGAAAATTACATCAAAATAATTAATGCCATCTTCAAAATCGTTTCAACCATAGGTAATTTGTTCATGTGCGGTCAGGGTTACCGAGTAATCATTGTTTTGCACAATGGGACAAAATGAGCTTGCACAAGTTTCAAGTAATGCAACACAAAAAATTCATATTAAGTTTCCGTCTCTTCTCACTTCAGTCGTGTGCAAGTGAATGGGATTGTATTGCAACTTGGTCCCAAGATGACTTTGTCCCATTGTGCACAAACAATGATTAATCGGTATCCATGACCGCAACATGAATAAATTACCTCTCATTGGAAAGAGATGATTGTGGCTTTAAAGCAATATTACACTTTTGAAGAGCGCCCAATTTTCAAAAATTTGGAGATTTTTACACGATTGCATTGGTAAATGGAGTAAACTATCCTGTGAATGGGGTTTAGGTTAGCTCGAAAAGGTCTATGTGTCACAAACGAAGAATTTTGTCTAGATAATTATTTTATCGGGATCCCATAATATTACAACGGCTGCTGGAAACGGCCTTCCAATGTGAAATAGCCGGGAAAATAGCGCCATGTACGTGTCTACCGGCTCACTCCATTAGTTGTTTTAACGTTCAGGCAAGCCAAGTTAGAGGTTATTTTCTCGAGGTAGCACTGTTTTCACATGGACGGTACATAACCCTCGCATTTCCCCTCTGTCGTTACGTTAAGTCCATCTGGGATCCCAATTCTAATTACAAAATCGCTTTATTTGTGATAAATACGCAAGTTTTGTTAGCATCCTCGTTCGCAGGTATGTTTCCTAGACAATTACCAACGTACTGTGGGCAAAAACTATCAAATTTTGTTAAATTGGGGCGGTCTACCAAAAAATGTGCTAATATTGCTTTTAAGAATGGCACTAGTTTTTTGGAATATTTTACCAATTACAACAAAAATTGGGAAGAAGTTTTGTTGCGTTTTTATTGATACGCCCTATATAGTTCATCTGCTTCAAGATAGTTCCAACCTTTAGAAAACCGGGCTTGATGCTTATGCAGATGCGGTGTGCAGTGACCGCATGAAGTCAAAGCCACTCGTATCTATCGATCTCGGTCCCATATTCATGAACCGCAGTTGGGCATGGGCGCGCTCACTGTCATCACCGCATCTGCCTAAGCATAGCCCGGTGTAGAAGTAACCATTGTCGGCGTACTCATAGTCCGGGAACAATGGTGAACAATAGGGCATCGATTTCAGTTGACTCTTTACGCACATTAGTTTCACCTTTATTCCGTTATCCGTCTATGGCCCGACTATTATTCCCACCGACCTATACCTGCTTTCACACCGGTTTTCTAGAGGCGTAAATGCCTAACGGCCTCCTAAGGCACTCAAACATACTCAAATCCAGAACTTCCGGGGCTCCACCCCCGCGAGTGGCTTTGCCCTGAACACCACATTAGGGGCCCTCGGTCGAGCCGATCCACCCGTTATTGCTCACACTACGCGCTGGGGCGGGCGCCACATCCAGGTCTTATCGTACAGCGGTAGTCTTGTATGGAGAGAGATTGTTTGTCTTTCTTGTCTAAAATCGCAAATGCATAATATTGAATTTTGTTTTTTCCCCCTTAATGTTGTTGTCGACCGCACATATGACATCGTCAGACTAAGGAGATAACCCACACCTACTTGATTGTAAATTAGTAAATATATATACATCGTATGTGTCACGCCAAGTCATTACAAGCACTGGTCTTTACCAATTAAATGAGTCAGAAAGTGCGCAAACCCCAGGGGGGGCGTCAATAAATAAACAGGTACTATCTTGGAATTACAAGATGCGTTTATCCCATTCTGGAGAGCGTAAGTTAATTTAATCAGGTAATCCTGAATTTGTTATTAGTGCTGCCGCATCATTGAAAGGGCCTTATATTCGATCTACCACCATGCCGGAATCAATACATTGCATCAGGCTACAAAATCGACAATTGGGTTGTGTAGTTTCAATATAAAAAAACGTGATGACAAAAATTAAAGTTGATGGCAATTTGCATCAACCAACATTTTCCAAAATGGGCCCGCCATTTTAAAGATAACTATACTACTATGGGACTTAGTGTTGTGAATGTAATTTTGGTCTGGTCAAGAGGTTCAATATCATTAGCCAGAATTGGTCTGAGTCCATGGAAATTTATATACACGGCTATTTTTCAGATGGCCGACATCTAGCCAAAGAAAACCGTATTTTTCTTATATATAACCTAAGAAGATGATTTGGTGTCAAAATGGTGTTTCTGGGTTCAAGTAGTTCAATACAACTATTCTCAAAACTGTATGATGAATATAAACGTGATGTTTATTGCATTTGTCACTTTTTTTCCAAGATAGCCCAATCTTTTAAGTACAAGTATCCAAGAGTGTTAACTTACTGCAATGTCCAGGGCTTATGTGGCAAAGTGATAAATATATTAACCCAGATGCTTGATAATTATACCAACCAGAATCCTCACACTCTTCCTTAGAACCTCCTAACTGCGCTTTAGGGCCCCATGAACGAAAACCCCAAAACATTGACCTACCCACAGTGTCCGTGCCATGACCTTTAATTGTCGAAATACGGGGCCATTTTACTCTTTGACATTCTTAAACAAACAAATAATCTTTCTATTACATAAACAGGCCTAACAATAAATTTCCCTGCTTTGCAGATAGATGTTTTGGGTGAATCAATATAGAGTAGTCAAGGTGCCTTATTTTGGGTGTCACATTAGTAGTCCATGAATAACATGACTCACGAGTCATCTAACAGTTTTGAGAATATTGCTGTTAAAATCCTTGACCTAAAAAATCATCCACTTTGTCACCAAAATCGTCATCCTAGGTGCTGTATAGCATGAGGTATAAACGCTTTGTCTTTTATATGTTGACCATATTGGAAAATAGTGACGTATGAAAACCGCCATTACTTTTATATTCATCTGACAGTTTCGGAAATTGTTTTATTGAACTCCTTGACCCAAAAAATCTTTGATTTGACAACAAAATCATCTTACATAGGCTATATATTAAGAAAGTTAAGGTTTGTGTCAATAAAATGTCAGCCATCTTGGAAAATATCGGCACACACAAAATTTTATAGTTTGGGGAATAATTGTTTTGAACTCCTTGACCCAGAAAAAAACATTTTTTACACCAACATTTTCTTCTTAGGTGTTTTTGGCTTTAAAATAGCTTCCATTTTGGAAAATGGCGTCGTATGCAAATTGCCACCACTTTTAATTTTGTCAACACCGGTTTTCATGAACTCCACATCCCTACGGTCAATTTTAGCTATGATGACAAATGTTATTATTCCGGCCCGGTACCACTCTCCTAAACTGGTTGGTGCTGCAGCACTATATACCCGTGGAAAACGAAGAGGCATTATTTAACCCCTGATGTGCGGTTTGAATGTTTCCCCAGTACGGTTATTTCAACTGCACGTTGTTTCTTCTTTAATTTTACTTTGGAATTTAGTGTTTTCATTGATTAAATTAGGCGATACCTTCGTGTCTTTTGACAGTTCCAGGAATATATCAAATGGGGTTTGTGCGTACCATCTAATTGTAGCAATCAGGACGTCATCAAAAGTCTTCCGTATCTTATCGGTAAGTCAATTTATTGAAATCCCTCTGATTAACCAAAAATAATTGCCAAGATCTAAAAATATATTTAAAATATTTTCAAGAAATAGAACGTAGATTCAATTATATACATTCTCTGATATTTTCACTGGTATTTAAAAATACATATAATATGTTTTATGTAACTGTTGTGTTTTGTGCAGGTAAGAAAAGATAAGCAAGGGGACTTGCTTCTTAGACGTTTTTTAAATATTTTTGCTCAAAACATTGTTTTTTTCCTGAACCCCGCTTTAATACTCTAAGACGAACAATTGCAAAAATACAGACATGAAAATGGTATAATGACCTCTCAAAGTTACAAACAAATGGGACTTGACATAGGCACAAAACATATTCTAATTATATAGGGTAGTGAAAATGAAAATTTACTTACCACTGATTACAATAGGATGTAATTTTGATCCATATGCTTGGAAAAGGTCGTAACATAAAATATCACAATTCACCAACTGCAAAAGCTGTGAAACGTGCAAAACAATGAGGAGGCAAATTTCGTACTAGGGTTAAATTCTAATTATGTGAATTATGTTCACGAACATGCTTGTCAGGTTATGGTGATTAAAATAATTATAGTTTTCCCTATCTGTGGGAGAATAGTTTAACGCCTTAGGCAAAAACAATTCAAGGTCATCCTGGGGTACAAGTTTTAGCTAGATCCGATTTTGTTTAAAATGGTGGCAGATCATTCGTCTGGTCATCTTAATCTGAGAAACTTTCATTTAAGTAGCCTCAGTAACCTCTACATTTTCAAAATTGATATTTTTGCATGGTTCTAAAGCTTTTTATATACATTAGAACTCACCTGAAATTATAAAGCCCAAATCAGCGCACTTATGGGTAAACAGAACGACTTCATAATTAATGACTCTGGCGACATTAATTCAGCACACGACGCAGGAATGACGCTTAACACAACACACGGCGGATTTGATGCCTAAGGCATGCTCCTTGTTTGACCGGTCTGTGACCTTGTGGTTTTAATATCAATGAGTACGAATCTATAATATTCATGTAATAGACACATTTGTTCATTAAAGTTACGGCAAACTTAAAAGTTAGCCTACAAATTACTTGTCTTTAGCCGCTTATTGACGTCCCTATCTGTTTTGGGGTATGTTATATTTTTATGTGCAAAATATATCATTTGCGAGCAAATTGAAGAATTTCATATTTCCTGAAAATGTGCCAGTGCCGCTTTAAGGATATGTTATTTTTCGAAAGTTGAGGGCTATGAAGATGTGCCTAATCCTAAGAAAAGTGACAGGAGATATATTATTCTCATCTTCGTGATTTATTTTTCGTATTAAATAATGTACTTTTAAAAGTCAGACAATTACAGAAAATATGAACCATAAATCAGATAATGTCTAATACAATGTTAGGGTCTATAGGAATCCTATTTGGTCACTGTTAGTGTTAAAAGCACTAAAATAGTTGCAACGTCTTCATTTTTTTCTATTTTTTTTTAAATGATAATTTAACACAACCTTTCTTTCATAGATAAATATCATCTATCCATGTTGGAAGCTACGAATCAATCGTCTGTTTATTGTTCCACATCGCCTCCCATACCGTTTGATGCAGGATTCTACATTATGGGTAAATATGGTTCAATTTAAGTAGATCTTAAGTCTGTTATTTAGTCATTTAAAGGGAATATCTGGTATGAAACAATACTACAAAAACACACATCTTATATTCATGCAGTCATTTTCTAATATTTGAAAACAATTTGGTGTTCAAGTTGTACATTTCCTAGGCAAAACCGAACAAAATCTACTAATAAAGGCCGGTGTAGAAGTAATTATAGTCCGCCGTACTCACAGTCCGCCTACAACGGTAAGGAATACATTGTAAAAAATCACAGTGCAAATTACAGGAAAATCCTGTAAAAATACAGTATTTGGCTGTAATTTGGAAATACAGTAAAGTACTGTAAATTTTATGTCCAATATTTCAGGCCTATAATGACAAAATTTAAAAATGAAGCCTTTATTCGAAATTTAATGAGTAATTTTTTTTTTTTTTTTTTTTGCTTGGAAAAGGTCGTAACATAAAATATCACAATTCACCAACTGCAAAAGCTGTGAAACGTGCAAAACAGTGAGGAGGCAAATTTCGTACTAGGGTTAAATTCTAATTATGTGAATTATGTTCACGAACATGCTTGTCAGGTTATGGTGATTAAAATAATTATAGTTTTCCCTATCTGTGGGAGAATAGTTTAACGCCTTAGGCAAAAACAATTCAAGGTCATCCTGGGGTACAAGTTTTAGCTAGATCCGATTTTGTTTAAAATGGTGGCAGATCATTCGTCTGGTCATCTTAATCTGAGAAACTTTCATTTAAGTAGCCTCAGTAACCTCTACATTTTCAAAATTGATATTTTTGCATGGTTCTAAAGCTTTTATATACATTAGAACTCACCTGAAATTATAAAGCCCAAATCAGCGCACTTATGGGTAAACAGAACGATTTATAATTAATGACTCTGTCATTTTCTAATATTTGAAAACAATTTGGTGTTCAAGTTGTACATTTCCTAGGCAAAACCGAACAAAATCTACTAATAAAGGCCGGTGTAGAAGTAATTATAGTCCGCCGTACTCACAGTCCGCCTACAACGGTAAGGAATACATTGTAAAAAATCACAGTGCAAATTACAGGAAAATCCTGTAAAAAATACAGTATTTGGCTGTAATTTGGAAATACAGTAAAGTACTGTAAATTTTATGTCCAATATTTCAGGCCTATAATGACAAAATTTAAAAATGAAGCCTTTATTCGAAATTTAATGAGTAACAACATTATCACCAATGAATCTTCAATTATACGATTAAGTACTAAATTCATAGGGAAAAAATACTGTAAATTTTACAGGAAAATCCTGGCAGCAATTCTACAAACAAATCTCCGTAAAAATACAGCTTTTACAGGTTTTCATTCAAATTTACCGTATATTTTACAGTTTGATGTAATACATTTTACAACAAACTGTCAATTTTACAGTATATGCACTGCACAAATTTGTGGAGAGTCCTACTAAATTAGGGTGTTCGTCAGTGCTTTTCTACTCTACACACGTTATAACTCACCAAATATAAGCTATTAATATATGTTTTTGAGTGTTTCGATTAAATTAATGTTTAGAGTATACTGTAAATTTTACGCTAATTTGTTGGCAGAATTGCTTCCAGGATTTTCCTGTAAAATGTATACTATTTTTTACAGCGTAGGGCACTTAATTCAGTTGACTCGTGTGTTCGCTAGATATTCCTGAAAAAAGACTATGCAAAACTGTAGTTCATTCTGACGGTGCGTTTTAAAGGTGCTTGTTCCGATCGCATGCTGGTGCACATATTCCACCACAAGATGTTCTATTGTTTGACAATGTGTATGCATTGTTCCCGCCATATTGTATGGGTCAAAAACCAACTTCCTGATGTTTCAATCGGCGATTCAGACCCGCTCTCCATGTGTAGAGGTCAGTAATCTAGCATCAAAACCGCAAGTTTGTTTCCCACGGTACTTGATGGTCAGTGTATACAAGTGTCAGGCTCTCATATCAAGAAGAGAACACAAAAGGCAAATAATCGGAACAAGCATCTTTAATGTTATGAGAAGATATTTGTATCACATTAACTTATTAACTGCCAGCATTTACCAAACTTGAAAAGCATGTTGTCCTCAGCTCACTAACCATTGCTTTTGTATATGTGCTAATCCCGGCTAATCCATCTTTGACTTGCCAGATCAATATCTTACTACAAGCCTAAAGTACAATGCCTGAATCCCGGTCTGCACAAACAAACCTCTCTATTGAAGCCTGTATAGAAGATTCTAGTGACCAGTCACCGACGCTAGTCAACGACGGCAATTCGCGCATGTGTAGTAAATTCCTGACTGACCTAAGTCACAATTTCACCGGAAGCAGTAAAATCTGTGTGAACATTGTACGTGTCATGCAAACCATGCGTGACCGCGCCACAAACAACGTTCAGCGCATATAACAGTGTCTAATTATGACAGCAATCAATACTTACCATTGTATTTCCCAGTTCAAACTTGGTTCCCTGCCAGAAAATATCCATGCATTTTGCATCGTCACCTAGTAAAAGTAAATGTCACCTTCCAATGATGACACTGTGGGTTCAGGAATGAATCTAAGTAATACCGACACAGATGTACATCTCATTTGTAAGATTATATCGCGCATAATCTACGATTATTTAGGAGAACTTTTTTCAACACTCCAATTTACGGGATTGAAATCATGGCGAACGTTACTAACACAATAACAAAACACCATACTAACAACGGAAAAAAAGACTTATTTAAAATTTGTTTTCATTTTCCGATAGCCGAGACCATACCGGATTTTCCCATTATCACCTTATCATTGTGCATATAATTTTTACCACATGAGGTCTAAAAAGTCTCTAGAACGTCATGAACACAAAATACAGAATTCCGAAAGATCCCAAGCTGTATCAAAGATATGACGTCACCATTCAGGAATGAGAGTACTGCGCGGCGCTCTCATTGTAATTGTATACGAGAAGTGTTTTCGTGGATGTTAATGCTGTGAATTTGTTCGCAAAACATGCTAGATCACTATAAATTCTGTTCCGGGATGTGAACACCTCTTGCTTTTCTGTTCCAGAATTTGCCACAACTATAACACCCCCCCCCCCGGAACTCTTTCCTGTTTTTCTTTATTTTACAGAAGTAAATATTCCAAATTGTTTTCAATTCGTTGGAAGTGATTTCAGTAAGGGCTTTTTCATTATGTCATTTTTTTCATGCCATTTAGGTCCTTAAAGCTGAATGCCCAGAGACGAATATGCCAGTAGATACCGCTGGATGTTTGTGCTTTAAAGTGAATGCCCAAAGACCGAATACCGGTCTTTGTGGCTCGGACATGATCAGAAACTAGCAGCGCAGCCCCAGAAGACTATTATATTCGCGAAGGGTCTGCTCAGCGCCCTTTTCTAAAACATACTGAACTACAGTCGCCGTCAAATTTCTGTGGTATTTGGCCTTGCTATGAGCGTGATGTGCGTAAACAAGGAACTGACGAAGGGGATGGTTGCTCAGACAACAGTGGCAATTTAAAGAGTGGTCAGATCACACACAGAATCCGCCCTTTACGGGTTCACGACAAGTAAATAAGGCAGGATTGTTACTTGAAACAACTCATCAACATTTTTTTGATGAAATGTTATTTTATTATAGTGCTTATGTTACAGCTTTCCTTCACGTTATAGCATATTTTATTTTAAATTAGTCATTCAGGTTATGCCATCGTTCCATCCATCTATCCATATAAACCATCCATCCCCATCCATATATCCATCCATCCAATATCCATTTCAATGGTGGTTATATTGTAGAAAAGCTCGATTCCACAAATCGATCCAGGAGCGAAGCAGGATCGCTCCTGCCTCGCCCGTTCGCTTCGTGCACGCTCCAGGTATATGATTTTAAGGAATAAACCTCAATTATCACCCCCCCCCCCCACCATTGCGCTTTTTCCGTTAATGAGTAAAAAAACCAAACAGGAGCGATCCAGGAGCAAGGCAGGATCGCTCAGGATCAATGAAGTATCTTTGACAGAAGTGGTTGCTGTCTGATTGGCATTCTAATGGTTTGTGGAACAGTACTGGATGTGTACCTAAATTTCTTAAAGGAAATAAACAACTCCACACCAAAAAAAATTCTGGTTCAAACGGTAAGACACAATTTTGTATGTGTTGTACGAGATTATCTATTGTTTCAGCTATGGACCTTGACCTATGGGTGAGGATACCATTGATATACGGCTGCCAAGTTTAAGGGCCTAATATACGAAGTGAGCCGAAAGAGGAGAGGAGAGAGAGGGGGGGGGAGAGAGAGAGGGATTGTGTGGGGGGCGTGCACGTACGCGTTGGTGCGTTGTGTTGTGTTTGTTGCACGCAATCCGCTCGTATGTTTAGTAATTTTGTTGAGATTTGTACTTGCTTTAATATGTATACTTTTTGCACTCTGATATATATGTTAATAATACAAAATGATCCAGAACTACCTTGGTTGATATTTAAGGGCGTAGTGATAAATTAGTATAGCAAACGGGTACAAGCAGGTAAAATTCCAAAAAGCTAACTCATTTGGTGAAATATTAGACAAAAGTTGAGATTTTTTGCACATATTAGGAAAATAAAATGTTAGATTTTTGTGTGAAATGTGACAGAGTGAACTACAATAATAACAACTAATCTCTAAAGGTATTTCTATGGTGGGTACACTGTAACGACGGAGGAAACAAAGCTCTTACCGGGATCCTGCCAACAACTTTAAGTCTGATAGGATACCAGGCAGTTCAACGGACAGGAACCGAAAAACAAACAAGTATTATAAGTTATACATACTGAAGAAGTAGACTAGGGTAGTTGTAGTGAACAATCTGTGTGTTACTTCTTGTGTTACTTCACAACGTTCTAGTTCACAAAACGGCCGGTACTGCTTGATTCACAACGCGTTACGAGCTCACAAGCGTTGCGAGCTCCACAACAGCATTGACAAGCTCACAAAACCGCCCGTTGACGAATGTCCCATAGGGCAAGCAATAAAGGGCCTAAGGTATTGCTGCACGCGTTGCGAGAAAGTAGCAACGCGTTGCCAAAATTTCACAACAGTTGCGGGTTGACCAAATTAAAATGAGCAATTCTGTGACAGTATTTCAAAAAAGAGACCCACACGCGTTGCAAAGTATCTAAGCACCGCGTGTGTGGAAACTCCAACAACGCGTTGCAAGCCTTCCCAAAAGCGTTGCGAGCTTACAACGCGTTCGAGGTCCACAAGCCAGTAAGGGTCATAACGTATTGCCGCAACGCTTGTGAGAATAGTAGCAACGGCGTTGCGTCATTCGGCAACGCTGGCGGCGTCGGGCCATCAAAATCATGAATTTCTGTGCGTATTCA